>SKCR01052675.1:0-116452 GCA_019454045.1 Zanthoxylum bungeanum
TCCCCCCAAATTCGCACATGGAAGAACCTTAGAATTCATTTCTTCATTTTAGCTTTGATCAAGTTACTAGCATGTATAAATATGCATTTCGTGATGGTATAAGAAGGGAATTGGCATTATTTTATTAAATGCCAAAATTCTTCTCAACTTGGGGCATTGGCCGAAATTATATAGGTCTTGAAGGGGAGTCTTTTTGTTTCTTGATGGTAATTGATAGTGAAGCATGCATTAGGCAATGTTTTATATGAGTTGTTTCGGGTTTAAGTTGGTAATTTAAGTTGTATTTTTTATGAGCATTGGATGAATTATGTTTGTATGTGAGAGGTTTGAGTTTCTGAAATAATACTTATTTAAATGCTTGGATGATATTTTACACATGTTGAAGTGAAGATGAGGGTGCTGGAATTGCTTTGGGTAGTGACAATAGAGAACTGGTATTGCCTCTGAAATCGAGCTAGCGTCGCGATGCGTATAGGCTAGCGTCGTGACACCGAATAAATGAATGCCCTCTACCTCGGGTCGGTGCGTGTGTGAGTCATGCTGAACATATAAATACCCTTTACCTTGGGTCGGTGCATGTGTGAGTCATGTCGAACATGTGAATATCCTCTACCTCGGGTCGGTGCGTGTGGGAGTCACGCCGACCATGTGACCACCCACCTCGGGTCGGTGCGTGAGGGAGTCACGATGAACATACCCTCTACCTCGGGTCGATTATGTGTTTTCCTAAGGTCGGTCATATGGAATACTTGGGTCAGTCTTGTGGAAGACTCGAGTCAGCGGTGTGGAAGACTCGAGTCAATGGTGAGGAAGCCTCTGGTAGGTTGTGTGAAGACTCGAGTCGGTTGTGTAGAGGTCGCGGCGCTCAGCACCTACCATCGCCACGCGAAACATGAAATGTTCTCTACATGAGTCTGCTGGTTTGGACGTCGTGACACGTAACAAAAACAGTTTCATTTCATATTCATCTTTGGAAGTTAGAAGGCTCATACAACACACATGTACATTCACCCAATCTATAATCATGAATAGTTTTTCAGTTAAATATGCTAACCGTACTCGGATACAGGTCGGAATGACTTTTCCGCAGGAACCATAATTTTCTTCGACAAAGGAAAGAAGTGTAAGCCAGATTCCAAATCTATGAGTGGATAATTTTCTCAAACTGATTTACTTATATGTTTTTGAAATGAGATTTACATTTCAAGCACATAGGCGTTAGCCAAGTTTGATTTCAAAGGTTTTACAAATTAATAATATTTTTAGGAAGATTGATTTCAAAGTATGATTTTGTTATTTTGGAGGCATGGGGAATAACCCACCTCAGATGTAACTTGGTACATATATTGGAATTGACGGATATAACATGTGCACATGTAGAGCATGATTAGGGAGACGACAATACGTAAAGCCCCTAGATCCTAGATTTCAGGGCTAGGGGATAGCGATAGGTAACGCCCCGATACCCTAGATTCAGGGACATGATAGTGGCATGCATTTGGGGATGGCGATACATAATGCCCCAAGACCACTAGTAGGCGTATATGGGAATTGCGATACGTAACTCCCCCATGCGTCAGGGTTTCTACAGATTCTCAGACATTTCATATGAGATTTTCTAACACAGTGGTTTTATGAAAACATTTTCCAGAGAAACAGTTTTAGAAAGAGTTTTAGAAAGAACTCATTTTTCCAGAAAAGTTCAGAGTTTTCAGACTTAAAAGAGTTTTCAGAATAGTGTCACAGAAAGAGTTGTATTTTCAAATAGAAAAAAAGAGATTTCAGAAAAAAATTATTTTCTTGAAGATGATTTCGATTTCAGAAACAAATGAATGTTTCATAAGGTATTTCAATTTCCGTTTTCAACTATCCACTCACTAGGTCATGCACACGATCTAACCCCTCATTCCTAGTGATTCTGTTTGACAGGTTTACCCGGAAGACGAGCTCGGGAGGATGGATACCGATTGTAGTCACTAGGGTATTGGTTCCACCGGTCAAGGCAGAGATAGAGTTCAGTTAGAGTCCATTAAAGGCATGTCTCATTTACTTGTATAATTGTGATTGTGTGTTATAAGTCATTGTGTCTATGAACAGAGTTGTAAGAAGAAGTATTATTAAGTATACAATTATAAGTATTGAGTTGTATTTATTTAGTATCATTGAGTAGGGCAATGGTCCCAAGTATGAATTTGTATTTGACATGAGATTAGTAATGTTGATCAGAGTCAGAAAGTCAGACGCTCAGGGGGATAGGGTGGTCTATTCCCTGCCGGTAGCTTCTCCTGGAGGGGGATATTACAGTGATATCCATATATCTGTTCTAGTGTTATTATAAAGAACTTTTAGCATCGTCAAGTAAAGTGATGCTAAAAATATACTTTTGACATTTAGTGTTGCCTATAAGTATGAACGCTAAAAGTGAAAATATTTAGCGTCGTAGTATTCCATGCGAAGCTAAATACTTTACATTATCATCGTACAGTTGTTTGGCGACGCTAATTGTTGAAATTAAAAACTTTTAAATTTTTAATTTTCCCTCTAATGAACACTAAAAATTGTACATTTAATAAAAGACAAATTAATCAGTTTTCACTTATAGTTTCATTAATCCCTTTAACTTATCACATTTTTGAAATTATAATTAAATTTACATTTTATCTTTTTTTATTCATTTATTTTTTGTGTAGGAAAAATATTGTTTTGAATGCTCAACAGGAAAATAGACATGAAATCTATATTTTGAAAGCCTAGAAGCCAAAGCAAGCATAAACATTGAGTTCGAATGAGATATAAAAAGATTGATCATGTTTGATTCATTGTTAGCGACGCTAAAATTACAACATTTAGCATCGCATTATTCTAGGTGATGCTAAATACTCTATATTTTGCATTGCACACTCGTTTGGCGACACTAAATGCTAAAATTAAAAACTTTAAATTTTTAATTTTCCCTTTGATGAACACTAAAAAATGTACATTTAATAAAAGAGAAATTAATCATCTTATACTTATAGTTTCATAAATCCATTCAACTTAGCACTTTTGTGAAATAATAATTAAATTTATGTTTTATATATTTTTATTGTGATTTTTTTTTTTTTGTAGGCAAAATATTATTTTGGATGCTTAAAAGTAAAATACACATGAAATATGGATTTCGAAAGCCCTGAAGCCCAGACAAGCATGAAGATTAAGTTTGAATAGGATATAGAAAAGATTGATCACATTTGATTCGCTGTTGAATGAACTCATTGTAAAACTGACCACACATGATAATGTTCATTAAAAATATATATAATAATAAAAGAAATTGCAAAAGGCCAATCCACATTTCCGTGGATTGTCCATTTGCATACAAAGTCATGCAACTTGTAAAAGTTGCATAACTTGTGAAATTAAAAGAGAGGTGTTGCACACCTTTTAGGGGAGGTGCTCGGCACCTATAAATAAAGGTGGTTAGCAACTCTCTAAATTAAGCTCCCTCTACATTTTCTCACTCGAGAATTTATGGAGAGTTCTAGCTCTTATATGATTCATTTTATAATCTTTGTTGTAATTTCTCTTTCTTTTATTAATAAAATTAAAATGTGTTTTTATTCAAATTATGAGTAACTGATTTTCATCCAATTTGGACAAAAGGGTGAAGCTCTTGGTACAAATATATAAACAATTTTTTACTTATAGTATAAATATGGATTGCGTTATTTCCCAATTAATATTTACATTTTTATTTAATTTTTATTTATGTGGAGTCTTTACTCTTTTTAGACAGTCTTTGTATCTTCCATTGTAGATTTATATTGACTGGTGCAGATAATACTTGAACCCAAAAATTTTTATTGTTACTTATTTATTGCATTTTTATTATTTATTATTATATGAGAATCTTGACTATTTGTAGACAGTCTTTGAATCTGCCGCTACAGATATATATTGACTGACATAGATTCTACTTGATCCTCATAATTAATTTTTTTATCAATTTAATTTTTGTACTTTTCTCATATATTGTGAGAGTATTGACTCTCTATAGACAGTCCTTAAATCTTTCATCGTATTGACTGCCACAAATTCTATTTGATCCTTATAATTTATGTTGTTGCTTATTTAATTTCTGCACTTAATCATTAAATAAATTAATTGGGAAATAATAACAATTTATGTGTTATAAAAAGTAAAGTTATTTTTATATTTCAAATACCAAGAGTGGATCCCTTATCCTCAGTATTTTATTTTATTATTACATCATACAATTTAATTGCCCATCACTTCAATTAATTCAGTATTTTATTTTATTACTTGTATTATTATTTTATTTTACTAGTTATATTCCTTGTGGATCAATCTCGGACTCACTAGGTTATTTTATTACTTCAACACTTTTATATTTGGAAGTAACGAACCACTTTGTGAGTGTGTCACCCTCCATACTTTTTGTTTCGCCATTGCCGACGCTAAAAACTATTGAGACTTAGCGTCACATGTATATAGCGACGCTAAATATTATATATATATATATATTTTTTTTTTTAAATATTACATATTATAAAATTTTAATTTTTTATTAAAACTTAAATAAAATGTACATAATTATTAACCACTATTAAATGTTTGTTCGGATTCTTTGTTCGATGTAAACTCTTCTTTGACTATATCTTCTTCTTGGTTGTCATCCTCATTTTGGATAACCTCAATAGCATCAATGTCATCTCAAGTAAGATAAATAGTCAATATCATTATGTACAATATTTTGCAATTGAAATATTTTCTCGACATTGTTGTACTCAACATCCTCTTCAAAGTGATCATCGGTGGTATTTTTTTTCTCTTAAACATCTCAAATACCCATCTGATTTCCATTCCCAAATTTAGGGTCATCCAGATACATGACATGATGTACTTGATGGCAGAAAATGTATGGATCATCTTTGTACCAAGCATGTTGAACGTAGATCGACGTTAGATGGTGATGGAATTGAATTCTCCTCTTTTTAGGATCAGTGTTAAACATGTTGTATGTGAACAAGAGAATTTGACGATTAGGCCTGTAAATCAACTCAGTATCTCATTACAGGACATCGTAAAAGTCAATAGTACTGTTACCATGGTTTTCTGGAACTGTATCCCACAGTTTTGCGTTGATCATGAAATATCTATTTGCTCTGCGATAAAACGCACACCATTAACCATACAACCAGAATAATCATAGGCTTGTCATGCAGAACCATAAGCTAGTGATGCTATAGCATTAGGGGGTCGACTTCGACATTTTCTATCTAATTATTTATATGAAATGCATGTGAAATCATTGATTAGGGAAATGAAGATATATTATACACTGTAAAAGTTTGGATATGGGAAAAAACTCATAGTTACGTCAAACCACTTAGGGAATATCCTTTGTTGCCCCTCACTGATATTTTTGTTGTTGCTGCTTCCGCCAAAATAGTCTCATGATGTCTACGTTAAAAAAATGATAAAAATTTTCAAAACTCATCGAATTGAGTTTAGATACGTACTGTAGATGCAACTGTACCTCATCACATAACATATTATAAAATTATTGAATTGAGTTTAGATACATACAATAGATGCGACTACACCTCATCGCAACTATTCATAACAAACCAATAAGCACATTATTATTTCTCAATTGTAAGTATTTTAACAGTCATATTCTTTAGGGGTCTACAATTTTGATGGAAAATGGAGACATCATGTGATTCATATTCTCCCCCATCATAGTTTATAGTCCGATGATTAAAGGTTGTTTCAATATTCTTCAAGTACTTCGAAAAAAATGTTAGGTCATCGTTTATTAAATGGACCTCAGCAATTGACCGTTATGGTCACGTATTGTTTCATACATATTTCTTCTACCACCCCAATGTCCAAAAATATTTAGCAATAAAACTAATATGATATATATATATATGGCATGAATTAATATTTATACGCAAAAGATTACCTTTCTATGGGGGTACATCCATCTGAAGTGGACAAGACCTCCATTTTGTGATTCCGTAGGTAAATACAATGCCAGGTAAACCATTATATCAAAAATTACAGGTGGAAGTATATGTTCCAACTGATAAAGAAGGAGGATGATTGCATGCTCAAGTTCATCAATGTAACATCTCTCTTCCAGAGATACTACCGGCACGTGATAGGTTACCTTTTCACCCCTCTGTCTAATTTTTTACATACAACAACTATACTCATCACATATCATGTTTTACTGATGCAGACTATGCAATCCATGCATTTCATACATAAGGCTATATGCTTAATTCATTAAAAAAAATGAAAACTTGATCTTTTAATATTTTCTTTCTCATTTTAATTGCTTTTTCTGTTTAATTTACGAACATCTTACATTATAACTTTACATGACTTGCCTCTTATTTGTATAATGCAGAATAAACTCGACGTGATTGACCCAAGACACCCTAGGGATAGGAAATACGTATCCAACTGTACAAACTCGCCATCTGAGAATCCTGCAAGACAAAGACTGATGTGGGGGAGGGTGAGTATTTTACAATACTCAGTGAGCGGATAATATAAAACATAAGTTCATATACATATATTATTTAGTAAACTACAATTTATCAATTTCCAAATTCAATGACATGATTAAAAGATATATTTGTGAGTTCAGTTATATACGTGGTATGATTTATATGTTAAAATATATTATTGATTCACGATTAAAGTAAAGGCTCAAGAATAGGTGAGAGATGACAATCACATCTTGAATACAGGTTATGAGAACTCCAGTCGATTCGATCAAGTGTTGGTATCTAATATCGTCGTAGAGGTCAGAGATTTCAGCTTAATATATCAGTATAAGATTCACAATTCATGTCATCCATAGTATTATCCATGCATAGTTCAAACTGACTAAAGCACCACCAATTAGGGTTGGCCTTAGCCATAAGTTTAGGTGGTTTAGTAGGTAATAAGTTCTATACAAGCATTGTAAACATGAACCAGTATAAGTATCGATTCGTAATGAGTGAATTCTGGTCTAACAAATGTGAAGTCTCTAGTATATAGAGAATAGTTATAGTATGGAATATATGGTAAGTATACAGTTGAAAATTTTTAGATTGGTGTGTGTGAGAAGTCAGAATTTCGTAGATGTGTAGCACAATATTGAATTCAAAATATAAGTTTACAGTAATGTCGAATATATTACAATGAATGAGTTATCAAACTGTAATATACGTATATGGCTATCATATAGAGATGAGATTTATAAAGTCTGTGTGTATTTACATGCATGTGTTTACTGTTTATGTTTTATACTTTACTTGATATTTACTTGAGTTGTGAGATACTTATTGAGCTTTATAGCTCACACAACAACAGTTTGTTAGCTTTGCAAGTTTGCGACGGACTCGATGAACCTATAGAATTTCATAGAAGATTTTGAAGACCGCAGATTGCCATAATTGCAGTCATAGATGTCATAGTATTTTTGTAGTCTTGGGTTGAGTTTTGAGTTTTCACCACTCTAGTTGTAATGTATTCATTATCTATTGAACTCACGTGCAGAGCATGTTATTATAGAGTTATGAGTTGAGCTGTAGGTCAGAGGCCATTTTGTATTTTGAATTGTGATTGGGTGTGTGTATATATATGTTTACAAATCACCCAAAAGTGCTGGATGAGATCCAGTTTCATGATTTTTTCAGCAGATGTCATGTCAAAATTTTAGTAGAATTAGAGGCCTATTGAGATGGGTTCACACTATCTCATGTCGGTAACATCTCGGCTCAAGATGGATGTTATATATTCCATATGGATCGACCACGAACTCACCGAGTTATTTTATTATTTCGATACTTTTTTACTTGGGAGTAATGAACCAATTTGAGAGTGCGTCAAGTTTTTGGCGCCGTTGCCGGGGAATATAATTTAGTAGATAGAATAATAATTTAAAATCCTTATATTTTGTTTTATTTTTCTTAGATTTTATTAATTTTATTTTTCTGCATCTCACTTTTTTTCCTTCTCTATATTTGTGTAGATCCCAAGATGTCCTGATTGATCCTAAATGTACTCTAAATCTAGACATCTCACGTATAGAAAAACCCTAACTTGATTCTTGAAGGTTACAAGAGACAGAAAACTCAATTAAAATGGAGCTTGTATTTTGCCAAAGAATTTCTTGAACAATCTCCATCTATAGATTCTTGCATAATTTTATGTGAGAACATAATTCGAGAAATTGAGACCGTTGAACTAGAAATTCAATTGAGATATGAGTTAACAAGAATTATATGACTTTTTTAGGATCTAATCACTAAATTTTGGATATTTTGTTTTTTCATTTATTTTTACTTTTTTATTTTCACTTGTTTATTATTTTTTCCTTTTGTAAGTATTGCATTTGCATATTTAAATTTTAGCATATATTATGCATTTAGGATGTATGAGACATTGGTCTCGATCATCTTGCAGTAGATTAAATAGAGAGTCTCAATCACCTTCACTATCAGTAAAAATAACCGATAACCAAAATAAAAACTCACTTGACGGAGATGAAAATCCAGTTGATCAGGTAAAACATGAGTCACAACATGACAATCTTAATCATCCTAAGACACATAGAGAATATATGAATCCCACTAGAAAATGATCAACATCTTGCATTGTATTCCTCTCAGATGTATCACATTTCAATATCAAATCGGGCGTCATCCTACTTTTACCCATATTCCATGGTTTAGAATTAGAACACTTAAGGGATTTCGAAGAGGTGTATAATACATGCACAAAATAAAATTACAACATGAATATAATTTGACTCAAGCTTTTTCCCTTTTATTTAAATGATAAAGATAAAATTTGGTTGCATAAACTTATGTTAGAATCTATCATAACATAAAATGATTTACAAGAGCAATTTCTGAAAAAATTATTCCATCCGCATACGAAAAATTCCTTTAAGAGGAGAATCATAACTTTCACACAAGAGTCGAGAAAACACTTTACCAATGTTGGGAGAGATTTAAAGAAATACTAAATATTTGCCCACATCACGGGTTTGAAACATGAAGGTTGGTTTCCTACTTCTATGAGGGTTTAACACCCAAGGTAGACAAGTAGTGGAAATGATATTTAATGGTGAATTTAGGGACAATAGTCCCGAAGATGCACTAGATTACCTAGAACACATAACAGAGAATGCACAACACTGGGACATAGTTGACACTGATGAGTCATCTGTTAAGCAACAGTCATCTAGTAGAGGCATGTTTAACGTTATTGAAGACCCTAATATTTTTTCCAAATATACATCTATAACTAAAAAAGTTGAGGCATTAAAAATAAAGAAGAGTGATCATGTCAAGTCAATTCAATAAGTTACATGTCATATCTGTAACATTGCCAGCTTTGCAAGAATGTCTCCATGACTAAGTCAAACCATCCAAACTTCAATTAGAGGAATGATAATCAAGCACAATCACTGCAACAACCTCCTGCATGTACACCAAAATTTTCAAAATTCTCAAAATTATGCACCACATGTCCCACTGCGTAGGAAAAAACTTGAGGATACATTGCATCTATTCATTGAGAAACCTGAAGCCATCAATAGCCAAAATGTGTAAACATTGAGTTAACTGAAATATGCATTTGTCAAATTCACATATGCATTAACCATTAATGAGAAATGAAAGTTTCTTGCAAAACCACAACCAATACCCAAGAGTCATCAAAACTCCCACAATGGTAGTTTCCAACATCTATTCTTTTGTTAGATGTCATCAAACAGGTACCATCTTATGCCAAATTTCTAAAAGACTTGTGCACTATTAAAATAAAACATCAAGTAAGAAAGAAAGTTTTTCTAGCAGAATAGATAAATCGTATTCTCTCGACTAATAATGCATTGAAATACAAAGACCCTCGTTGTCCTACTATTTCTTGTATTATTGGAAATCATAAAATTAAACATGCATTACTTGATCTTGGAGCTAATGTTAATTTCCTTCCATTTTCGGTTTACCAACAACTTAATATTGATGAATCAAAACCAACTTCTACTACTCTTTTACTTATCGATAGATCGGTTAAGGTACCAAAAGGGATTGTGGAAGATGTGTTATTTTAATATCTTGAAAACATAACCTTTTGTAGACAGCTACAAGCCAATTCTTGTAATACTTGGTCTTCCATTTTTAGCAATAGTTATGCTTTGATTAATTACAAGAATGGAATAATGAATCTGTCTTATGGCAATATGATGTTAGAACTTAATGTTTTTAATATGTGCAAGCAACCATATGATAAGGACAGTGAAAATGAGGGCATGAAACTAATTAAACTAATTTTAGAGGAATATATTCATATGAGTGAATATGACCCTATGAAAATCTGTACATAAAACTTTCTTAGATCATGTACACATTTAGATCCAGATATTTTTAATGATTTTTCTTTACTTAATTCTACACAAGTACTGGAAGACGATAGAGAAAAGCAAAATTTTGAGGAACTAGGAACACGTGAAGAAGGGAAACATAAGGAAACACCCAAATTGATATTAAAGATTTTGTCGAGATGATTGAAATATATATTTCTCGGAGATAAACAAACTTACCATGCAGTAATTTCTTCCTCCCTCACAAGCGATAAAGATGATAAGTCATTTGTTTTAAGAGATAATAAATAAGGAATTGGATAGACTTTAAAAGATAAAAAAGGCATTAACCATTTAAACTATATACACATAGTACATTTAAAAGATAATGTCATGACATATCGACAACACAAAAAAGGTTAAACCTTTGGATAAAAATGTGGTTAAAATGGAAGCCCCTAAGTTTTTTGATTCATTAATCTCTTACAGACTTGGTTTGGAGAAAAGAACCTATGCTAAATAAACGAAGAGCTAAATAATTAGGTATTCATTATAAATGTGTACATTGGACATGCAACACTCATTGCGTCCTTTAGGAATGATGTCTAATAATCGAGAAGATAAAATTCAATCCATTTGAGATGGATTGGGTAAGGAGTCTGTAGATAATATATCACTGACTCTTGAGACACATCCTAATGGACTTAATAGACTAATTCACAATTTACATACATAATTTTAAAACGAAAGACAATGTTTAACAATTTATAAGAAAATTGGATGAGAAACATATCTTCGACCCATAGACGGCATTCAAGCCAATACTGAACGTAAAACCAAAGGAAGATGTGAGCCACAATCACAACTACCAATACATATCATTTCAATTTACTATTTTGATTTCCTTTTATTGTTTTAATATGTAATCTTATTTTTAGTAGTAGTGTTGTAGATTCAATTGCCAATTCCATAATAACCAGGTGAAGTCTTCTAAACTTAAATCTTTCTTATTCAGACATTAGGGAACATGACTTAATTTGGTTGGGGGATAGCTGACTAGAATGCTTTTATTTTTGTTTATCATTTTCTTAAAAAATATTATTTTTAATTTGTGTGAAAAAAAGTTTTGTTTTTATGATGTTATTATTTATGTGTTTTCATTCAAAATTTTTTTTTACTAACAATGTGAAATTATTGTTTAGAGATATATGTTTAAGGAGTTTTCACTTCTGAAATGTATCTCAATTTGTTTCATAACAAATTATTTTTGTTCTTTTCATTTTGAATTATTCAAATTTGTAAACTCTCTATAATATTGATTAAATTTGATTACCATATGCTTATTTGACAGGTATTATCAATATACATGGTAACATATGATTGTGGGTTGTAAATGAAAATTTTGTAATATTCAATTCTCTAGTTTGTTGGAAGTATGACCTAAAGGCTGTGGAATTTGTATTCTATTATTAAAAAAACTAATCAAGTTTTTACTTAGTAACCGAACATCTTACCTCAACAAGTACTGATTATTCACGTAAAGCGATAGAGCTTGAGTTGGTTTGAAAAAATGATAATAATAATAATCAAGCTCTTACTTAGTAACCAGACATCTTGTCTCAACAAGTAGTGATTGATCGCGTAAAATGGTAGAACTTGAGTTGGTTTTAAAAAAAAAGTGAATTAGTTCGATTTTGTAGGCTCTCTAACTCAAGCAATTAAGTCCGTAGGATTATCTTAACACTTATTTCCATAAAGCTAATTGGTCTGGGAGTCACTGGCCCAAAATTTCGTTACATTGTTTAGGTGAAAGCTTAAGAAAAATGGACACTTTTTCTTTTTGACATATGAGATTTGAGCAATTAAGTCTGTAGGGGTTTAGGAGAAAGCTTAAGACAAATTGACACTTTCTCTTTTTGACATATAAGATTTGAGCAATTAAGTCCATAAGGGTGCCTTAACACCTAATGCCCTAAGCCAATTAGTTTGAGAGTCACTGATCCAAAGCTCGTTACAAGGATTGTAGATGTTTTATCCAAAAAATTATTTACATAAATAAATAAACTGTCATTGTCAAAAAAATGTAAATTCTTATATAACTTTAAGATAAAAATATTACTTTTTTTTAACAAGACTTGTTAATATTGTGGCCACAATAAATTGATTGATATTTTTTCTTATATGTGTATGGAAGAAAGGTAAAAAGTACATGAGAATTTATTATTTGATAGTTTAGAAAGAAAGAAAATAATTACTAACTTGGATAGGAATTTGTCTGTTACATTTTCGCTAAAATTACTAAGGACTTGTTATAAGCTGGTTGGGGGGTGTGATGAACATTAAAAAGTATACATTTAATAAAAAAAGAAATTAGTCATTTTACACTTATAATTTAATTAATCATATTGACTTAGCACAATTATGACATAATATTTATATATATGTTTTATCTATTATTATTATGATTTTTATTTCCTGTGTAGAAAAAATACTACTTTGGAAGCTCAATAGGAAAAAATGAATATGAAATCTGAATTTCATGACCCAGAAAACCCAAAAGGGCGTGAAGCTAGATTCAAATCAATCTTGGAAAATATTCACCTTGTTGAAATTGGCAACAAAATGAGATTATAATATATTTAACCACACATGTTTTTTTTTTTTATTAATATACATATATATAATATTTGTAAAAAAAAAAAAAAAGACAATTGCCTCCAAATTGGCGATTGTATCTTTGCATGACTTTTGCATGCAACTTTTGCAAGTTGCATGCAAAAATAATTTTAGAAGTGCTAAGCCCTCTACTATAAATAGAGGTGCCCAGCACCTTAAAAAATCAGTCTGATTCCATAGTTCTTTTTTAAGACTTGTGGAGTTTCAGTTCTTTTGTGTTTTATTTTATTATTATTAATAATATATACACACACACACACATATATATATATATATAATATTTGTAAAGAAAAAAAGAAAATTGCCTCCGAATTGGCGATTGTATCTTTGCATGACTATTTTTTATGCAACTTTCGCAAGTTGCATGCAAAAGCAATTGCAGGGGTGTTAAGCTCTCTGCTATAAATAAAAGTGCTCATGTAATGACCAGAAATCCCGACTACTGTCATATCATGGGACGAGTGTCACATAATATAAATTATGTTTGGACACATATACCCTAATGAAATGACTTTGGGGACAATCGGAAAATTCTTCGAAAATTCTGATACTAAATGGTATGATGTTCCACTCCGGACAACTCATAGTATTTCGGCCGTAATATTTTCATAAAAACTCCAATTTTTATGACTTTTATATCGTCAGAAAGTTAAGATCGAGACTCACAACTTTAACGTTGAATATGTTCCAAATACGAACTCAAAGTAGGTCAAAATTATGATTTCCAAAATTGGTATAGTAATTTCGAGAAGGGACTAGAAATGGGACATGTGGTAAAATCTCAACCACTTATTTTATCATAAAAATCAGCCATATTGCCTATAAATAAGGCACTATTCATGTATTCGTTGAGAAGTGAAAAATGTGAGCTTGAATTGCGGGGAAGATCTTCAAAATGTTCTTCATTTCCATGGAAATGATGAATAAATGGTGATGAGCTCTCAAGTTTCTTTGTCAAGTAAGCTTCCATTCTCTTTCTATTTTCTCAATTTTCAATTTTGAACAAAGAATATAAAGCCCCAAATTCGCACCTTATAAATCCTATCTTCCTAATTTTCCTTTCTTTCCATAGTCTCCTCGCTATTATTTCTATTTCTGGATAAAACATAATCGAGTCAAGACTTGTGGATATTCGAATTCACTTAAGCAGAGAAAGATAAGAAAAGTACTAAAACAAAAATAAAATAACAATAAAAAGTAATAATAATAAAAATTAAAATTAAAATCTAAATTGAAGTTAAAGTTCTTTGGTAATAGCATTAATGTGAATTAAATTAACAATCCCCGACAACGGAGCCAAAAACGTATTGTGATATTTAATATCGTACCACAAGTGTATGGGGTCAAGTTTTAGTAAAGATAAGTGAAAAAGTGTCGAACCCACATGGATTGTATTCAACTCACACTAAGTACTATAATTAGTAAACCTAACTTTATTTAGAAGCAATTTAAAATAATATGAATCTAAAACTAAAAACTAAATAAGAAAAATATAAAAATATTAAATATAGAAAAGATCAATATGAAAGAGATTCTAGAGTCTCATTTCACCTACCTATCCTCTATGTATTTGTTATGCCAATCGATTCTTATTCAGTTGCATTGTTTATAAGCCAAGAACCCTAAATTATTCTAACCCCCTCTCCCGAGTGCAGAGTGAATATGTTATCAATTACAGACTTCGATATCCCTATAAAAATCTAATAATTAACAACTTATTACACTTTTTGATTCTTTGTTATTGACTTCAAATGGATTATAGATTCTCCTGAACTCTACAAATCTCTTAGGTTATATTCTCTAGATCATATTCAAAATCTCATCTAAACATGCATCATCTTAATTTGTGGCCAACAAACTAAAAGCATTAAACACAAGAGAATATAAATAAACTAAATTAAAACTTCCTAAAAATCAAATTGACGACCAACACATAGGTTCAAGCATTAGCTACATCATCCTCTAGAATTATACAGTTAGTTCATGACCAAATAATAAAACAAAGCATGGTCATGAATCTAATAGAAATCATTACAGTTAAAGAAAGAAACTAGAAGATTAAAACCGAATCAATTCCCTTATTTTTCAGACATCACCGCATTCGTCTCTTCTTGTCGTTCTTCAATCTTTCTCTTTTGATATCTCTAAAATATGTATTTAGAACCCTTTTTGTGTATTCGTCTCCTCATTTAGGGTTTTGGATGAGCCTCTATATTTCTAGGAAAGTCTTGGAGTCCTTGTGCTTGTAAAATAACAATTTCTGAAAATTATGGGCTCTTGTCACAGCGTCGCAGCGCCAGAATTGACGTTGCGGTGCCTAACTCTCGAGAAATCACTATGGGCTGAAGGGGTGCGTGACGTCAGACACAATTTCTGGTATGCTTTTCTCTATATTTTTTGCTCTTCCAACGTGCTTCCGATAC
The DNA here is from genome assembly GCA_019454045.1 of Zanthoxylum bungeanum. Classification (NCBI taxonomy): domain Eukaryota; kingdom Viridiplantae; phylum Streptophyta; class Magnoliopsida; order Sapindales; family Rutaceae; genus Zanthoxylum; species Zanthoxylum bungeanum. The sequence goes on from SKCR01052675.1 coordinate 15,478, forward strand.
GTCTGTAGGGTCCCAAAACACGTACAATTGCTCTAAGATCCATGTCTTAATGCTTCCTATCAATCAAACATAAAAAAAACTACAAAATATATTAAATGAAACGAAACCTAACAAATTAGTTAGCTAAGAATGCATGAATAAGTGGGTTTAAACCGCACTTATCAATATATGTACTTTAAGAATAGTTTACAATAGTGATACTTTTCCCAAAATCGGATCTCCCAGTGTCCAGAATTACTTCAAGACCATTCTAAGGTCGGTGTTATTCTTAGCATATCAATACATCAATCTAATACGCGTAATGAAAATACTAATAATAAGATATGAAATGAAAATGTAGTTATTTTATTAATAAATAATAAAATGTACAATTCATATTGGCGCTCCAAGCACCAACTCCAACAAACTCTCACTAGCTTAGTAAAGATAAGTGAAAGAGTGTCGAAACCACATGGATTGTATTCAACTCACACTAAGTACTATAATTAATAAACCTAACTTTATTTAGAAAGCAATTAAATTTAGAATAAATTAATACTAAACTAAAAACTAAAGAAACGAGATATTAAAACGTTTAATTAAGATAATCCAAGAAGAGAGAGATTCTAGAGTCTGATTTCACATAACTATCCCCTATGTATTTGTCATGCCATTCAATTCTTATTCAGTTGCATTATTTATAAGTCAAGAATCTTAAACTATTCTAACTCCTTCTCACGAGTGCCGAGTGAATATATTATCAATTACAGACTTCGATAACCTTATAAAAATCTAGTAATTAATAATTCATTACGCTATGTGATTATGTGTTAATGACTTCAAAGGGATTATAGGTTCTCTCAAACTCTACAAATGTCCTAATTTATATTCTCTAAATACTATTCAAAATCTCCTCTCCGAGTGATAGATTCTAAACATGCATCATCTCAATCTGTTACCAACAAACAAGAAGCATTAAACACAAGAGAATAGAAATAAACTGAAATAAAACTTTGTAATAATTAATTGGCAAATAATACATAGGTTCAAGCATTGGCTACATCATCCTATAGAACATTAAATTTAGTTCATGACTAAAGATGAAAACAATGGAAATAATATCATGAACATATTATAAATTATTAGAGTTGAAGAAAAAAACTAGATGATTAAACCCGAATCAAATCCCTTATTCTTCGGAAGTCATCGCTTTCATCTCCTCTTGTCGCTCTTCAATCTTTCTCTTTGGATCTCTCTAAAATATGCGTTTTAAGTATTGAGTTTTGTATTAGCCTCCCCCTCAGGGTTTTGGATGAGCCTTTATATTTATAGGAAAGTCTTTGAGTCATTGTGCATGTAAAATAATAATTTCTGAAGATTTTGGGCTCCTATCACAGCGTCATGACACTGTAATTGGCATCGCGGTGCCCAAATCTCAAGAAATCACTATGGTCTAATGCTGAAGGGGCATCGCGACGTAAAATATGATTTATGGTATGATGTTTTCTGCATTTGCCGCTCTTCCTGCATTCTTCCGATGTGTCCATAGAGTCCTAAAATACGTACAATTGCTCCAAGTTCCATGTCCTAACGCTTCATATCAATCAAACATAAAAGAAACTACAAAATATATTAAATGATACGAAACCTAACAAATTCGTAAGCTAAGAATACATGAATAAGTGGGTATAAACCGCACCTATCAATGAGTGAGTGATCTCTCCACAAGCGCCCATAAGCTTGCAACTTCCCGATCATGGTTCTCATTCTCCAGCCGGTCCAGCCGGTCTTGAGTCTGTTTCAATTGCTCCCTCAAGACAGTGACCTCCTCTAAAGAGTCGACCGATCGAGAAGTAGCCAATGTCGAATTCAGACGAGTGCCAAGCCCGACATTATAAGAGGTGGTGTTCTTTAATACCTGACACAAAAGCTCTTCATCAACTAAAGGCTGTAAGCTCTGTGTGAGGTTTCATGTCTGGATGTCCACCATGTGTTCCTACATTTTAAGATTTTGCGTTAGAAAAAAATAATGGAAAAAAATAAAATTTTGGATAATTTATGTAATTAAACACTTATATAGCAACTCAGACAACATCGTTCACCCAACGTTTTTCTTAAGTACAATGGGTGACCTGGAAAAAATCGACATCGAGAGGGGTTGCTACACCTCTCCGAATTTGCTTTACTGTAGATGAAGAAAATTAATTAGTAATTAAATATTATTAAAATACAGTTGAGTAAATGTATATCCACTTACCCCGGAGTATTCCTCACGATGCGTGGAAAACAGCTTGGAGCCTCTCACATAGTTGAACCGCAGATTCTGCCAGTTCACCTTGTTCTACTCACAAAGTTTCTACGAAAAATAAGTTAGTTTGTTTCATAAAGACTACAAAATGAAATATTATGGAAATTAAAAACTTACTATGTATTCCTCCAAAGCCCACATTCCGCACATAAACATATAATCCTCTTCCCTGATGTCATGTGACCGATAAGAAATAGCATTAGTCGCACCATGCTCGTTGAAGATGGGCTTGAGTTTCTTCGTGCACTAGTTCGAGTACCACTTGCCCATGTAGTGGTCGATGTACTTGATCACATTCAAAGCAGTCAAGTCAACGTTGAACCACTCATACATATAAAAAATACAATAGATAAAGGCTTCATTAAATAAAAATAGAAAGTAAAATTTTTAAGTGAAATGATACTTACTGACAAGACTGTGATTTATTTGTGGCATGTCTGCTCTGGTATCTTTGTCTAGCAGGGAACATCACACCGTGCAATAGTCCCAATTGTATTGTTGAACTTTAAGTTATGGTCCCTCAACTGTCTCTACCCATCGTCGGATATACGAATCGATATTCATCTTGGGCATTCATGTGATGCGCCAAATCCAAACCCGTTGCATCACCCTGAGATTGTCTGATTATGGGTCGTGTTAGCGGCCTCAGCATGTGACTCAGAGTTGTAACATGCCACACTGCTGGTGGAAGGAACTGGTCTCTTATATTGTCCAAGGGCATTGTTGTTTCCCTTGCCAGGTTGCCAAAGTGCCTGAAATAAGGCATTTAACAGTGCCTCAAATTGAGGCACAAATGAGGCACCAAAATTGTCTGTTTGCAACACCAAGTGTTTAAAGTTGTATGGGGATTTTAAAATTCCCCATACAACCATAATATTTAAAGTAGAAAAAATTATTAAAAATAAACCACAAACGATTAAAAAAAACCGCACCATTGAGAGAGAGAAATAGAGTCTTTCTTTATAGAGTGATTGTAGCACACCAGTAATTCCGACGAATACTATGTTATAAGAAGCATAATACATGATATAAATCATGTTCAACCATGTGTGTGTGTGTGACAATATTTTTTGGGTATCCGATAAATTCCTCGTAGTTCCGATACATAATTTATTTCAAGATTCAATCCGGACAGCCAATGGTATATGGGCCGTAACATTTTCATACGATCTCAATTTTTATGACTTTTATATCGTCAAAAATCTAAGACCGAGACCTACAACATCTATGTTGAATAGTTTTCCAAACTCGAATAAGACTTAGATAAAAAAAAATGAGATTTTCATGGCTGCTACAGTAGAATTCGGGAATAGCCTAGAATTGGGTGATATGGCTCAATCCTAGCCACCCATTTCATAATAAAATCAACCATTTGGCCAATAAAATTGACACTATTCACCCATATTCTTCTCAAGCAAAAACATGAGTCATGGTTCTAGGGAGTTCTCCAATTTTCTTCATTCTCATTCAAACTTTGAGGAAAGATTGATGATTTTCAAGTTCCTAGCACACCAAGTAAGATTCTTTTTCTTCTTCCTTCCTTTAATATTGAGTTTATGGCATGAATCTCCTTCCCCCAAATTAACACATGGAAGAACCCTATAATTCATTTCTTTATTTTAGCTTTGATCAGTATAAATATGCATTTCATGATGGTATAAGAAGAGAATTAGCATTATTTTATGAAATGCCCAAATTCTTCTGAACTTGGGGCATTGCCGAAATTGTATAGGTCTTGAGGGGGAGTGTTTTTTCCTCTTGATGGTAATTGATAGTAGAGCATGCATTAGGCAATGTTTGATATTAGTTATTTTGGGTTTAAGTTGATAATTTAGGTTGCATTTTTCATGAGCATCAAATGAATTACGTTTGTGTGTGAGAGGTTTGAGTTTATGAAATAATGCTTATTTAAATGGTTAGATGATGTTTTACACATGTTGAAGTGAAGATGATGGTGTTTGAATTGCTTTGGGCATTGACAATTGAGAACTAGTATTGGCCCTGAAATCGGACTAGCATCGCGACACCGACTATGTGAATTCCCTCTACCTCGGGTAAGTGCGTGTGGGAGTCATGGCAAATATGTGAATGCCTTCTACCTCGGGTTGATGCATGTGGGAGTCACGTCGAACATGAGAATGCCATCTACCTTGGGTTCGTGCGTGTTGTAGTCACGCCAAACATGTGAATGCCCTCTTCCTCGGGTCAGTACGTGTGGGAGTCACGCACAACATGTGAACACCCTCTACCTTAGGTTGTGCGTGAGGGAGTCAGGCTGAACATACCCTCTACCTCGGGTTGGTTACGTGTTTGCCTAAGTTCGGTCATGTGGAAGACTCGGGTAAGCGGTGTGGAAGACTCAGGTCAGTGGTGAGGAAGACTTGGGTAGGTCGTGTGAAGCCTCAGGTCGATTGTGTAGAACTCGTGACGCTCAGAACCTGGCATCATGACGTAGAACATGACATGCACTCTGCCTGAGTCTGCTGGTATGGACGTCACGATGCTTTCGACCCGATGTCACGACGCGTAACAGAAACAGTTTCATTTCTTATTCATCTTAGGAAGTTAGAAGGAACCTACAACACACATGTACATTCACCCCATCCATGATCATGAATAGCTTTTCAGTTAAATATGTTAACCATGTTAGGGATATGCCCTATACCCAACTTGTGGATGGGCTATATTTGTCATATTTTCATTAATTAATAAAATGGAAATCTTTATTATACGTGTCTTACATAACTTATATGAATCCTCAACACTGTAATAAAGCCCTTGGAGTAATAAGACGATGGCTTCCATACCTTATGAGAATCATTACTCTTAAATGTTCCGAGTCATAGTTTTGTGAATAATTTGGGGGTTCACAAAGCGGAGAGACTAGCATGATGATATGATCCGCCCTTAAGTGGGGTAACCAATCTCATAGGCTACTAGCGGAGATCCGTCCGTTTGGTGTATCACATGGATGCATGAGTTGCTCGTGTCCATCGAACTGACCGCCGAAAGTTTTCATATGGAGTGTTTATCCCATGTGTCTGTGAGAACTTTCATGTATCGATTTTATGACTAGTCCTTAGAGTTGAGGTCTTTACAATCTTATGTGTTGATAAAATAACTATGACATTCTCCTTCCCCGGTTCAAAAGATCAGATCATAAGGGTATAATTGGGTCATTTGTTGAAACACATGAAGTTTATAAAGATACAACAGAGAATCGCCACTCTCTCGGATAATATTTTCTTATAAGAGAAGTATTCCAGTTCGTGGGTTGATATGTGTGATCAGTGCTTGAGACTGTGGCCACAGCGGAAGAATCATGTAAGATTCTTGGGTTAGCACGATTCATGACACTATCGACATCATACCTTTGACCATATGGGTAGACACTTCCGTACCCTATGTCAATAAGTGGGGATACAGTTAGGCAAGAGACCGTATCATATGTAAATCACATACAAAATGGGTATATATATATTTCCTTCTCATTTGGGGGCCTTGGCTGTTGGAGTTTCTACGGCCCCGAGGATCGATTATCAAGCAAGAAATACATGTGAATACATACGAGGGAGTTACGAAATACTCACATCGATCGGTTGAGCGACGCGGTAGGCAACAAAAATTTCCTTTTCTGCTTACTGCATTTCACGGCAATTTCTATTTTTGCTCCATGGTGTGCTCGGCAATCATCAAGTTTTTGAGCTCCAAGTTTCGTCAAACGATTCCAAGCTCCTGGGTGGACTTCCCTATCACCTCCGCATGTCTCTCGGAGTGCTAGCTCTCTTGATTTTTGCCACAAAAATCAAACACTTTGCTTCCATACCTCACGGTTTCTGCCCAGAAAAAACCAGTGAAGAAATGTGCCCAAATGGGCGTGAGAGAGGAGAGGAATTGGAGGAGAGAGAGAGATAAATGTGTAATTGTATTTAATTGATTTCCAAAATCAATAACATATACCAAACATTAAAATAATGGTATTAGTCATTCAAGCTTTCAAAAGCTTTTCAACAACTTCCATCAACTCACATCAATCAATCAATCAATGTGACAAGTTGTCACATCACTTAAAGTGACTGATGATTTGACGCTTGATGTGACTAATGATTTGACGCTTGATTTTATTTGCGTGCCACAATCGAATTCGAAATGGGAATGCGCTCGCAAATAATCTCGGGCTAGGGTTCGCTAATTCAAAATTAGCGAATTTTCCGTTGCGACGTAATTAAATGATTATGTTTAGCGAAATCACTATTCACATCGCTAACGAATTAATTCTAAATTAATTCGTTCGCCCGAATTAAAATCGAATTTCAATTCCGCGTCGAAATCCAATTTCGTTTAATATATCGAATATATTAATTTATCGATTAATTCCAAATTAATCGTTATCTCTCTTTAATTGATATTTTATCCCAGATAAAATATCTCTGTTATTAATCCCAGATTAATTTTCTCTCTCATCTAATTAATCCCAGATTAATTAAAAGTGCGAGTAATACGTCATCGGTGAATCTTTGGGAAGCGACCTATGAGATCCCCGGATAAGTTGGCAGTAAATACGGTCGTCAGACTATCTGAACACGTAAGTACCTAGTACTACGTTTGTACCGATTTACAAGACAAGTTTGGCTTCTAGCAAAGCGCCATGCCTTACCAATTCTCCAGAAATATCCTTACATGAATATAAGGATCTATATCAGGCGCAGTATACGTGGTATTGCGTATTTCGATCCAGTATCGGATGATCACATGCAAGGCCTGGGGCTGGTACAGTGTCTGCCCCGTACGAAACATATATCGGATTACGAGCAACTAGTCTCTTTATTATCGGATAATCATGACCAAGTCATATTATCCCGATGGTTGCAACCCTTTAGAGAACTAGTTCTGTATCCCTACGCGATCATCATCTCCATATGACTGGAGTGATACTTCCGTCTTGACATCACACCCAACACACTACGATTCTCAATATACCCAGCAGAGGCGTACACAGAACCTGTTAAAACCCTGGACGACCATAACCAAAGTATATTTATTATCGCAAGTATTAGCGGTGTAAGTCTCAGGTTAAGACCAAATACACCTACCCTGATTTCGGACTTCCATAGACACATAGTCATACTATCAATGGAATTCCGAGGTTGTATATCCAGAGCGAAGCTGTTTCCCGTACCATCGGTAAAACACAACCTCCTATTACACTTGCACGAGTATCCTATACCCAAGCTTTCACCGATAGTTTTATGGGAATGTCATTCCAAGAAATGACATAATATCATTATTTATAGGACATCCACTGTCAGTGCGCTCCCACTAACCTCCTTTTATACACAAGAATCATTTTGTTTTGAATTAAATCATAAACCATTATGATTACATCAAAACGACAATTCCAAGAACTTAATGCTTGCTTCAATCCATACATGGATCGAATAACCCGCAAACCTTGTTTGCTAGTTTTAGTATGAAAAAACCGACAGGATGTTGTAAACATCCTTCAAAAGATTTCCTTTTAAGGAAAGCATTTTCCTGTTCAGCTGACATATTTCATAAATGAAACATGCAGCGTTAGCAAGCATTATCCAAATGGATTTACCGTGGCAACAGGTAAAAGATTGAATCGTAATCAACACAATGTTGATAACGATACATTTCCGCTAAAAGCCTAGCTTTATACGTTGGTATGTTGCCATCCATGTATCTCTTCCTTGAAGACTCATATAGTACCAATTGGCACAATGCCTTGCGGTACAACAACTAGTGTCCAAACATAGTTGGTATACATGGATCCATTTCGGATTATATGGCACTTTGCCATAATAGGGAGTCGATACCTTGTATCACTTCCTCATACGTAGTCAGTTGGTATTCCTCAATAAGATTGACATCTTTATGAGGTGAGATCAAAAACCCATACTCCAGGTTATTTTCTGACTCTCTCTGACATACGCGGTTCTTGTGTATTCGAAGATTAATGGTATAGTTTCATCCTTGATGAACTATTTGTGTTCCATTAAGATTCGGTGCCTGAAATAATATTACTCCGATTTTCATCGAGTTTTACTTTCCTCCCACTTACCACTGCATATCGGTATTCCTTTCAGGAAGACCGCATGGTGAGCAATAATTAAATTGTTCTCTTGTGAGTTGTATAAGTACTATACTTAGGTATCCCTAGGATGACCTACAATTTGCATTTATCCAATTTGGGTTCTAGTTTGGTATCATCCAAACATATGCCTAGCATTCCTAAATTATCAGGATTGAGAAACCCGGTTTCTTTCCTGTTCATATCTAATATGAAATCTGTCAAACAGATTTTATGGAACCCTATTCAAAATAAGTTCTGCACTGTTTATGCTTATCCGTTGAAGGAAATGGTAGCTCAGAGCGACTCATGAATAACCTGATCATGTCTAACAAAATTCGGTTTATCACTGTTCGGACACATCGTCATAAATACGTGTTCCGTGAGGAGTCCTCTTTGAAAGAATACTATACTCTTTCAAGTATATTATAAACTTATTGTTTAAGTATTTTTCATTACGGTCTAACCGTGACGGTCTAATACTATAGCCGATTTGTTTGTCTATTTCGTGTCGAAACTTTAAAAGTTTCAGATTTGTGTTTCAAAAGAAACACATAACCATAACGCGGTGCCACATCCGTAAAGGTCACGAAATATTCATATCCACCTCTAGCCTAGCTAGACATGGGCCCACTTGCTTCACTATGAACTAAGGCTAACAGATCGGTGGCATTTACACTTTTACCAAGTAAGTGTGTTTTAGGCACATTGCCCAATAAACTAGATTCGTTGACTTTATTTGAATGGAATCAAATCAGTCCGAGTACCCACTCTTCAAAAGTATGGATAAACGATTCTTGTTTGATTGTGTCCCAGACTACAATGCCACAAATAAAATTCTTCTGATCAAATCAGTTTGAACTATTTGTTTGTCATGTTATATTTTTGAGATTTATTTATATTCAAAATATAAATGCTGTTATTCACATCTAATGTGTATATCTCAATATCATCTTTATAAAATAAAACACTTTAGTGTTCTAGAATATAAAGGTTCACCCGCAACGAGTTAAACACTGATATAGAGATAATGTTTCTAGTCAAACTAATTACATTATAACAGTTTCCTAATTTAAGTACACACCCGAGGGTAGTTCCTAAACTTAGGTATCTACGGTCAAAACAGCGACTTTCGTCCCATTTCCAATTCGCAGATAAATCTCATTCTGAAGTCAGTATCCTGCTCATAGCAGATTCTGAACATCAGTATATATTTATGTATCACACTAAGTATTTAAAATCCAATTTTAATACTAGTAGTGAACATATTTATGACAAACATATTTGAAGTCAGAGCCTTGCCCATCTTTAGTTCCTTCATTTTTGCTTTGTGCAAACGACAATCAAGCTTCCGCGATCCCGTTTGCCACATTTAGGCAGACATTTTGGGATATGTCCTTTATCTTCCCAGAAGATTATAATGATTTTGCCTTTGCCCTTTTCAACACTCCAGAAGCCTTTCGCCTAGCCTTGGCCTTTTGGAATATCGAAGTAAGCCGCGACTAGCGCTACTTGCCTATTGCAAAATTTGACTTTATCTCCTTGAGAATAGTCATTAACTCTCCAAGAGTTAAGTATTGCAATTTAGTATTTCTAAGATCTAATTATAGATCTATGAAAATCCTTCAATTTCATTATCATACTTTAAGGATCTAATCCTTAGTTCTGATTCAGAAATTAAGGAGTTTACTGACAAGTTTAATGGATTAAGCACTAAAGTTATCATAACATAAATCTTCCAAAGATTATGCTCTACTATTTGCTTAACTCCGAGCTTAGGCATAATATGTTATTTTATCAAATAAAGTAACTTATTATTTTCCAGAACCATCCTGAAATTTTATTCCCAATTTGAAAAATTAAACCATTTAAATACATTTTCCCTACGATTATGTTTTAAATGTCAATCTTTCAATTTTATCTTGATTTTAATAGTCCAACTATTTAATCAATGATTTTCGGTACTATTTATTATAATGATTATTATAGTCTAACTATTTAATCAACTATAATTAATTAAATCAAATATATTAATTATTATAATCCAATTATATAATCAAATATAAGTGAATAGTTTGAATACAGTCCAACTATTTATTAAAACAACAATTTAAATATTAGTCCAACTAACATTTAATATATTTGACGAATGATATTTATTTGAGCGCGTATGGCAAGTAATTAAACGAATATTACAAATTTAATTCTTGCCTCCCACTATTTTTCGGCGAGCCTCTAACCCTCTGTCGAGTACTCGGGAAACCGTGTTTCCTAGTGGGCTAGGATCCCGTTAAATATCACACAATCTTGACTTTGGCCAACAAATTGTATGATAATAAACTAGGTCGATCTCTAAGATCAATTGGATCCAACCCAATTCCTAGATCCAGTAGGGGGACATCCAAGTCCGAAACATATATCTTATAAATGCCAATATATCCAATATATTGCCTAACCTTTTTCCTCTGAATCAAATAAGCTTGGCTTTGGCACAACAAACTTAGTGATCCCAGTTAAGCGTGACCCACTTCCCTATCACCTTCGCATGTCTCTCGGAGTGCTAGCTCTCTTGATTTTTGCCACAAAAATCAAACACTTTGCTTCCCTACCTCACGGTTTCTTCCCAGAAAAAACCAGTGAAGAAATGTGCCCAAAATAGGCGTGAGAGATGAGAAGAATTGGAGGAGAGAGAGATATAAATGTGTAATTGTATTTAATGATTTCCAAAATCAATAACATATACCAAACATTAAAATAATGGTATTAGTCATTCATGCTTTCAAAAGCTTTTCCACAACTTCCATCAACTCACATCAATCAATCAATCAATGTGACAAGTTGTCACATCACTTAAAGTGACTAATGATTTGAAGCTTGATGCAACTAATGATTTGATGCTTGATTTGACTTACGTGCCGCACTCGAATTCGAAATGCGAATGCGCTCGCAAATAATCTCATGCTAGGGTTCGCTAATTCCAAATTAACGAATTTTCTGTTGCGACGTAATTAAATGATTATGCCTAGCGAAATCACTATTCACGTCGCTAATAAATTAATTATAAATTAATTTTTTCGCCCGAATTAAAATCTAATTTCAATTCCGCGTCGAAATCCAATTTCCTTTAATATATCGAATATATTAATTATCGATTAATTCCAAATTAATCGTTATCTCTCTTTAATTGATATTTTATCCCAGATAAAATATCTCCGTTATTAATCCCAGATTAATTTTCTCTCTCATCTAATTAATCCCAGATTAATTAAAAGTGCGAGTCATACGTCATCGGTGAATCTTTGGGAAGCGACCTTTGAGATCCCCGGATATGTTGGCAGTAAATACGGTCGTCGGACTATCCGAACACGTAAGTACCTAGTACTACGTTTGTACCGATTCACAAGACAAGGTTGGCTTCTAGCAAAGCGCCATGGCTTCCCAATTCTACAGAAATATCCTTACAGGAAAATAAGGATCTATATCAGGCGCAGTATACGTGGTATTACGTATTTCGATCCAGTATCGGATGATCACATGCAAGGCCTGGGGCTGGTACAGTGTCTGCCCCGTACGAAACATATATCGGATTACGAGCAACTAGTCTCTTTTTTATCTGATAATCATGACCAAGTCATATTATCCCGATGGTTGCAACCCTTTAGAGAACCCGTTCTGTATCCTACGCGATCATCATCTCCATATGACTGGAGTGATACTTCCGTCTTGACATCACACCCAACACACTACGATTCTCAATATACCCAGCAGAGGCGTACACAGAACTTGTTAAAGCCCTGGATGACCACAACCAAAGTATATTGATTGTCGCAAGTATTAGCGGTGCAAGTCTCAGGTTAAGACCAAATACACCTACCCTGATTTCGGACTTCCATAGACACATAGTCGTACTACCAATGGAATTCTGAGGGGGTCTATCCAGAGCGAAGCTGTTTCCCGTACCATCGGTAAAACACAACCTCTATTACACTTGCATGAGTATCCTATACCCAAATATATGAGAACTATGCTGTTTGTGCCCTCACAACGCGCACAAGTGTAATACTAGTCTTTCACGCATTTATCGATGTCCAATCTCGATAATACTCTGACTAGGGATATTTAATGATTTATCCTTCGTGGATTGATACTGTCTCATATCATTCTCAATCCAGGAACAAATCATAAGGACCTCCTATCATTTATACATCTATGTGATCTAATCACAAATGATAAGATTGCAATCTCCTTTGTCACATAGTTAATTTGTACAACAACACCATGATCTGTACAAATAGTGACACTATGGGTCATAATTGTACAACAATCTCCCACTTGGCCTATAGCCAGTCACTCGAGTGTCTAACACTCGAACCATGTATGGTTGGCTCAAACTGATGAGAAAAGGCTTTCGTCAGCGGATTTGCATGATTATCATCTGATGTGATTTATTCGATCATCACATTGCCACAATGTATGATCCGAACGAATCAGATGAATATCGAAGTATGTATCTGGATCGTTGATGAGACCATTAATTCTTTAGCATGTGCTGTAGCCTAGCTCAATTTCTAATAGAACTATATCTAATCTAATTAGATTTATTATCGACCCAAATGGCTTCTATTGCTGCCTCAGCTGCAGCAATAACCCGCATTTGTTTTTTATTCGGTAACATTATCTTGCTTGGAAGATGTCCAGCTCAATGTTCCGTTATTCAAATTGTATAGTACCGTTTGTGACTTATAGTCGTTATATCGGTTTGGTAACTTGTAGCATTGATCCCAGTCACTTCAAGTTATCCTTCTCCATAGTAAAAGACAGCATCCTTAGTTCTCTAAGATACTAAAGTATGTTCTTAATATCAATCCAGTGACTATCACATTGATTGGCCTGATTGTGAATTCATATGCTCAAAGCGTATGAGACACCAGGTCGCGTACATTTTTCAATGTACAATTTCTCGGAGAGTTTTCTGAAAGCCAAGCTTTCGCCGATAGTTTTATGGGAATGTCATTTCCAAGAATGACATATTATCATTATTTATAGGACATCCACTGTCAGTGCGCTCCCACTAACCTCCTTATATACACAAGAATCATTTCATTTTGAATTAAATCACAAACCATTTTGATTACATCAAAACGAAAATTCCAAGAACTTAATGCTTGCTTCAATCCATAAATGGATCAAATAACCCGCAAACCTTGTTTGCTAGTTTTGGTATGAAAAAACCGACAGATGTTGTAAACATCCTCCAAAAGGTTTCCTTTTCAGGAAAGCGATTTTCCTGTTCAGCTGACATATTTCATAAATGAAACATGCAACGTTAGCAAGCATTATCCAAATGGATTTACCGTGGCAACATGTAAAAGATTGAATCGTAATCAACATAATATTGATAACGATACCTTTCCACTAAAAGCCTAACTTTATACGTTGGTATGTTGCCATCCATGTATGTCTTCCTTGAAGACTCATATAGTACCAATAGGCACAATGCCTTGCGGTACAACAACTAGTGTCCAAACATAGTTGGTCTACATGATCCATTTCGGATTATATGGCACTTTGCCATAATAGGGAGTCGATACCTTGTATCACTTCCTCATACATAGTCAGTTGGTATTCCTCAATAAGATTGACATCTTTATGAGGTGAGATCAAAAACCCATACTCCAGGTTGTTTTCTGACTCTCTCCGACATACGCGATTCTTGTGTATTCGAAGATTAATGGTATAGTTTCATCCTTGATGAACTATTTGTGTTCCATTAGATTCGGTGCCTGGAATAATATTACTCCGATTTTCATCGAGTTTTACTTTCCTCCCACTTACCACTGCATATCGGTATTCCTTTCAGGAAAACCGCATGGTGAGCAATAATTAAATTGTTCTATTGTTAGTTGTATAAGTACTATACTTAGGTATCCATAGGATGACCTACAATTGGCATTTATCCAATTTGGGTTCTAGTTTGGTATTATCCAAACATATGCCTAGTATTCCCAAATTATCAGGATTGAGAAACCTGGTTTCTTTCCTGTTCATATCTAATATGAAATCTGTCAAACAGATTTTATGGACCCTATTCAAAATAAGTTCTGCTCTGTTTATGCTTATCCGTTGAAGGAAATGGTAGCTCAGAGCGACTCATGAATAACCTTATCATGTCTAACAAAATTCGTTTATCACTGTTCGGACACACGTCAAAAGACGTGTTCCGGGAGGAGTTCTCTTTGAAAGAATACTGTACTCTTTCAAGTATATTAGAAACAGATTGCTTAAGTATTTTCCATTACGGTGTAACGTGACGGTCTAATACTATAGCCGATTTGTTTGTCTATTTCGTGTCGAAACTTTAAAAGTTTCAGATTTGTGTTTCAAAAGAAACACATAACCAGAACGCGATGCCACATCCATAAAGGTCATGAAATATTTATATCCACCTCTAGCCTAGCTAGACATGGGCCTACTTGCTTCACTATGAACTAGGGCTAACAGATCGGTGGCATTTACACTTTTACCAAGTAAATGTGTTTTAGGCACACTGCCCAATAAACTAGATTCGTTGACTTTATTTGAATGGAATCAAATCAGTCCGAGTACCCACTCTTCAAAAGTGTGGATATACGATTCTTGTTTGATTAGTATCCCAGACTACAATGCCACAAAATAATTTCTTCTGATCAAATCAGTTTGAACTATTTGTTTGTCATGTTATATTTTTGAGATTTATTTATATTCAAAATATAAATGCTGTTATTCACATCTAATGTGTATATCTCAATATCATCTTTATAAAAGAAAACACTTAGTGTTCTAGAATATAAAGGTTCACACCGCAACGAGTAACCTGATATAGAGATAATGTTTCTAGTCAAACGAATTACATTATAACAGTTTCCTAATTTAAGTACACCCCCGAGGGTAGTTCCTAACTTATGTATCTACGGTCAAACACGACTTTCGTCCCGTTTCCATTCGCAGATAAATCTCATTTTGAAGTCATTATTCTGCTCATAGCAGATTCTGAACATCAGTATATTTATGTATCACACTAAGTATTAAAATCCATTTTAATACTAGTAGTGAACATATTTATGACAAACATATTTGAAGTCAGAGCCTTGCCCGTCTTCAGTTCCTTCATGTCTGCTTTGTGCAAACGGCAGTCACGCTTCCGCTATCCTGTTTGCCACATTTAGGCAGATATTTTGGATATGTCATTTATCTTCCCAGAAGATTATAATGATTTTGCCTTTGCCCATTTCAAACACTTCAGAAGCCTTTGGCCTAGCCTTGCCTTTGGAATATCGAAGTAAGTTGTGACTAGCGCTACTTGCCTATTGCAAAATTTGACTTTATCTCATTGAGAATAGTCATTAACTCTCCAAGAGTTAAGTATTGCAATTTAGTATTTCTAAGATCTAATTATAGATCTTTGAAAATCCTTCAATTTCATTATCATACTTTAAGGATCTAATCCTTAGTTTGATTCAGAATTAAGGAGTCTATGACAAGTTTAATGGATTAAGCACTAAAGTTATCATCACATAAATCTTCCAAAGATTATGCTACTATTTGCTTAACTTCGGGCTTAGGCATAATATGTTATTTTATCAAATAAAGTAACTTATTATTTTCGAGGACCATCCTGAAATTTTATTCCCAATTTGAAAAATTAAACCATTTAAATACATTTTCCCTACGATTATGTTTTAAATGTCAATCTTTCAATTTTATCTTGATTTTAATAGTCCAACTATTTAATCAATGATTTTCGGTACTATTTATTATAATGATTATTATAGTCCAACTATTTAATCAACTATAATTAATTAAATCAAATATATTGATTATTATAATCCAATTATATAATCAAATATAAGTGAATAGTTTGAATACAGTCCAACTGTTTATTAAAATAACAATTTAAATATTAGTCCAACTAACATTTAATATATTTGACGAATGATATTTATTTGAGCGCGTATGGCAGTAATTAAACGAATATTGCAAATTCAATTCTTGCCTCCCACTATTTTTCGGCGAGCCTCTAACCCTCTGTCGAGTACTCAGGAACCGTGTTTCCTAGTGGGCTAGGATCCCATTACATATCACACAATCTTGACTTTGGCCAACAAATTGTATGATAATTAACTCGGTAGATCTCTAAGATCAATTGGATCCAATCCAATTCCGAGATCCAGTAGGGGGACATCCAAGTCCGAAACATATATCTTATATATGCCAATTTATCCAATATATTGCCTAACCTTTTTCCTCTGAATCAACTAAGCCTTGACTTTGGCACAACAAACTTAGTGATCCCAGTTAAGCGCGACCCATTGACCACGGAAAGCTTCATAATCAATTTCGATGGACAAGAAGTGGTATTGACTTTGGCCAACAAACCAAAACTTGGACAAGACACCAATAAGGAACATAGCTCTCGTGATTCAAACACATCCTCGACATACACCCTTAAACATGCATTCTAAACACATAATAAAGCGCATATGATAAAATAATAATGATATGCGGATGGATACTTTACACAATGATCCTAGATCAAATCTCTCACTTTCTCTCTCCCGCTAGCACAAGTATTTGATTCTACCCGTTACACTACACTTCTAAAGAAACCTCATTTACATTGAGGGGAATAGGTGAGTAGAGAATACAAAGAATAAGGAGGTAATAAGGCTAGACACGCAGGTCCAATTAATAAATTCCTAATTTATTACAACAATTTCTAAAATTGCCCCACCCATCTAATATCCATCTGATATACATTATTCATGCATCGCAACCATGTATTCACACAAGCATGTTATCAATCAATCTAATCAAATTAATAATCTGATAATTAATGACCATCCAATGTTCAAAAAATGATTTGATTTTGCGCGAGTCAAACTCTCGTTTTGCGAATAAGTACTCAAAGTACGAATTCTTGAATTAAATTAAACTACATAATTAAATCCAATCATTTGTATTTAATACTAATTCACCATTTAATTCCAAATTAAATACTACACTTCATTAATAAACATTTTATGATTTAAATTCCAAATTTAATCATTACGGGTCTCAAAGCCCGATTAACGTCCAACGTCAATTTAATTAAAGTCCAATGGGCTTTTAATTAATTCCTTAAGGCGTGGACTTTTGGTCAACTCGGGTCAAACCCAATAACCAAAGTCCAATCCGGGATTAACCCCATAAGCCTAGAAATCAATTTAGGCCCATTAGGCCCAATTAAATTATTAAGGTCCATTTGTCGCATTTGGGATTTATGGAAGCGGTTTTGAGCCCAATTGGATCCAACCAATTTAGCCTAAACCCAACTTAGTACAACCAAGCCCAATAACAACATTCAAGCCCAATTTCCAAAATTAGCCCAATTTAATTAAATTACAAAAACCCAATTTCACAATTTAATTACATAAAGTGTATAACACAATTAATTACCCAATTAAAATTTCCAAAACACCAATTAGCCTAATTAATCATGCTCATTAACAACTAAACATGTCCAACACATTTCATCAAAAATCAAACCCAATTTACATGCATATTGTTCTCGGCAATGGAGGGGATTTGTGTCCGATTCGGTTTCAATCCAATTAAATCCACAATCGACATTAAATCAACATCCTCAATCGTTTCAAGTCATCAAATGATCAACGAAACAAAAAATTACCAAGAATTAGGGCACTCAACCATTCGGCCAACACAAGAAATTTGGGCAAATTTATTCCAAACAATTTTTCTTGAAATTGATCAAAATAAACTTCAATTAAAACACATTTAAGCATAATCATTCATCCAATTTCATAAAATCATCATATTTCATGCTTTTCAATCGCTCTGATACCATTGTTGGAGTTTTTACGGCCCCGATGATCGATTATCAAGCAAGAAATACATGTGAATACATACGAGGGAGTTGCGGAATACTCACATCGATCGGTTGAGTGACGCGGTAGGCAACAAAAATTTCCTTTTCTGCTCACTGCAGCTCACTGCAGTTTCTGTTTTTGCTCCATGGTGTGCTCGGCAATCATCAAGTTTTTGGGCTCCAAGCTTCGTCAAACGATTCCAAGCTCATGGGTGGACTTCCCTATCACCTTCGCATGTCTCTCGGAGTGCTAGCTCTCTTGATTTCTTCCACAAAAATCAAACACTTAGCTTCCCTACCTCGGTTTCTGCCCAGAAAAAACCAGTGAAGAAATGTGCCCAAGGGCGTGAGAGAGGAGAGAGGAATTGGAGGAGAGAGAGATAAATGTGTAATTGTATTTAATTGATTTCCAAAATCAATAACATATACCAAACATTAAAATAATGGTATTAGTCATTCAAGCTTTCAAAAGCTTTTCAACAACTTCCATCAACTCACATCAATCAATCAATCAATGTGACAAGTTGTCACATCATTCAAAGTGACTAATGATTTGACGATTGATGCGACTAATGATTTGACGCTTGATTTGACTTGCGTGCCGCACTCGAATTCAAAATGCGAATGCCCTCGTAAACAATCTCGGGCTCGGGTTCGCTAATTCCAAATTAACGAATTTTCAATTGCGACGTAATTAAATGATTATGCCTATCAAAATCACTTTTCACGTCGCTAATGAATTAATTCTAAATTAATTCGTTCGCCCGAATTAAAATCTAATTTCAATTCCGCGTCGAAATCCAATTTCGTTTAATATATCGATATATTATTTTATCGATTAATTCCAAATTAATCGTTATCTCTCTTTAATTGATATTTTATCCCAGATAAAATATCTCAGTTATTAATCCCATATTTTTTCTCTCTCATCTAATTAATCCCAGATTAATTAAAAGTGTGAGTCATAGGTCATATCGGTGAATCATCGGGAAGCGACCCATGAGATCCCCAGATATGTTGGCAGTAAATACGGTCGTCGGACTATCCGAACACGTAAGTACCTAGTACTATGTTTGTACCGATTTACAAGACAAGGTTGGCTTCTAGCAAAGTGCCATGCCTTCCCAATTCTCCAGAAAATACTTACAGGAATATAAGGATCTATATCAGGCGTAGTATACGTGGTATTGCGTATTTCGATCCAGTATCGGATGATCACATGCAAGGCCTGGGGCTGGTACAGTGTCTGCCCCGTATGAAGCATATATCGGATTACGAGCAGCTAGTCTCTTTATTATCGGATAATCATGACCAAGTCATATTATTCCGATTGTTGCAACCCTTTAGAGAACCAGTTCTGTATCCCTACGCGATCATCATGTCCATATGACTGGAGTGATACTTCTGTCTTGACATCACACCCAACACACTACGATTCTCAATATACCCAGCAGAGGCGTACATAGAACCTGTTAAAGCCCTGGAACACACACAAAGTATATTGATTGTTGCAAGTATTAGCGGTGCAAGTCTCAAGTAAAGACCAAATACACCTACACTGATTTCGGACTTCCATAGACACATAGTCATACTACCAATGGAATTCCGAGGGGGTCTATCCAGAGCGAAGCTGTTTCCCGTACCATCGGTAAAACACAACCTCCTATTACACTTGCATTAGTATCATATACCCAAATATATGAGAACTATGCCGTTTGTGCCCTCACAACGCGCACAAATATAATACTAGTCTTTCACGCATTTATCGATGTCCAATCTCGATAATACTCTGACTAGGGATATTTAATGATTTATCCTTCGTGGATTGATACTGTCTCATATCATTCTCAATCCAGGAACAAATCATAAGGACCTTCTATCATTTATACATCTAGGTGATCTAATCACAAATGATAAGAGTGCAATCTCCTTTGTCACATAGTTAATTTGTACAACAACACCATAATCTGTACAAATAGTGACGCTATTGGTCATAATTGTCCAACATTGGCATGTTGCTAGATGTCAACCTTGGTCATTGAAATCGAACGACCATCTGATCGGAGGATAATTTATGTTCGATTAAATTATCACGATTCATTTCATGTCCAACTTAAGGGGAACCCAAAAGGTCACACACAACAAAGTTGAAATCAATGGTTAACAGTGTACAATACATATTTAACAAGATATATGATTGCTGTAAGAGTTGAATTGTGAAATTGCATTTAAAGTTCACGCATCTGCAGAAAAACGTGAATAGTAAATTTATTTGAATAAAAAAAAATGCAATATCATAATTAAATATTAATCAAAGTTATTTAATGCCTAAAATAATTCCAACATATTAAAACTCATATGCTTGATGATTCTATGTATGATTAGAATTGGCATGATTATTTAGTGTGCAAGCATCTAGAGACTTTCTAAGAAATAAAGAGTGTATTGCTTATCCCTTAGCTAAGTAATTATTCCGTGATGAACTTAGAGATTTATTACCTTTAAGGCTAATAAATATAAATCACTTGTTTATAATAAAAGACATTATAAAAGATATAAGTGGGGTGGGAGCAAGGTGTTAATAAAACTTCCAAACTAAAGTTAATTTAACCAAAGGTATTACTAGAGTTAGATAATGATTTGGTGTCTTCCTTCACTCACTACCTTTTATAGCCAAAAGGAAAAACTGTGAAGACATCTACATAATCATTTTCTCAAAGCTTACCTTAAAGCATATTTAAAGTGTTGGACTAATTTGGAGGATCTATTGTTTATTCATGTCATTAAGGCGATAAGAGCCTAAGAGGTAAGGGTATTTAAGAGAGTTCGCTCCACCCTCCCTCTGGGGAATTTTCAATGGAGAAATCCATTTGACAGTTATTCATTTAAACTTGCTAAAATCCTCAATAATAATTTAAGTCTAAAAAATTGCCTCCCATTGTAAAGTATAGACCCAAAGGGCTTAAACCGTATTGGCAGGACTAGGCTTTACCAGACTGACCAATACCAATTTGTCTCTAAATCATACTATTGACAATGGTTTGACTTTTCTGAGTCATAAGACGCAACGACCCTTAGGCGTGGTCTTATAACTTAGTGGCAAAGATTGGGTGTCAACGAGGACTAGCATAAGCTATGAAATGTTTGATTGCCCAACCCAATGATCAAGGAATTGTGATTTGTATCATAAATTGGTTGGGAACCTACCTAATTATAGTATTTTATAACGACTGGCCCTAGTCGGAGTTATGAAATAATGATAATGGGATCCTTGCCCACAAGAAATCCATCATATTGGGGTTGATGCGATTTGCTTAAAATTTTAAAATAATTGAGTGGGAGCAAATTCATAATATTAAAAGCCCATGTTATTATGAAACATTAATGAAAAACATATTCCTAATTTAACATTCTCTCTTAACATGTGGGTTAAAATATTTCACAAACATTCAAATGGCAAACAGAGTATCACTTCGTTCCATCCTTGATGAGCATAAGCTCAAAGGGGACAACTACAATGACTGGTTTAGAAATCTTAAAATTTTCTTACGATAATAAAAGATTTTCTATGTTCTTGAAAGACAATTTCCCCCTGAACCCGCAGAAGATGCTGACCAAAATACATTCGATGCTTGGAAGAAACACGTCGATGATGATGAGCAAGCAGTTGCATAATGCTTGTCTCTATGTCAGACGAACTTCAGAAAGCTCACGAAGATATGGATGCTCAAACCATCATCTTTCACTTGAAGGAGTTGTATGCAACTTCCGTTTATACCGTGAGATTCCACGTGTCATGTGCCTTATTCCAAACAAGGTATAAGGAAGGATCTGTTAGTGGACATGTGCTTAAGATGATGGGCCACATTGAAAAATTGGCCAACCTCAGGTTCATCATGGATCATTAGATATGTCAGGATCTAATTATTCAGTCCTTACCAAAAGAATTCTCTAACTTTATTATGCAGTTTCATCTGTCTGATAAAGAAGCTACTTTAGTAGAATTGCACAATCTGATATAGCAAGCAGAGAAGGACTTGAAACCGGAGCTTAAAACCTCCGTCATGCTTACGAGTACAGACCTGAAGCCACGAGGCCCAAAGAAAATAAGGGCAAGGCCAAGGCTCCAGATCACCTAAACCCCAATGGTAAGGTGAAGAAGAAAAAAGGAAAGGGGAAATGTTTCTTTTGTGGAAAGTATGGTCATTGGAAGAAAGACTGCAGATCCTTGAAAGCCAAGGAAGCTAGGGAAGCCAAAGAGGCCAAGAAGCCCAATGCTTCATGTATGTTGTATATAATTAAACTATATTCTCAAAACTCTGAACCTTCTACTTGGGTGCTTGACACCGGTTGTGGGACTCACTTGTGTAACAATGTGCAGGGACTGAGAAACAGTAGGAGACTCTGTCATGGGGAGGTTGACTTACGCATGGGTAATGGAGCAAAACTGGCTGCATTGTACGTATGGACTTATTCATTAGTTTTTCCGAATCGTTTAGTTTTAGATTTAGAAGATTATGTTTATGTACCTTCTCTAGTAAAGAACATCATTTCAATTTCTTCTTTATGTAATAAAGGCTTTTCATGCCTAATAAGTTGTAATGAATGTTCTATTTATTTCAATGAAATAAAATATGGAGATGGTATTTTGAATAATGGTATCTATGTCTTACAAACTAACAAAGAATGTTCAACCCTACTAATATACAACGTTAACTCAAATAATCTCAATGAATTACTTCTTTGGCACAGTCGCTTAGGTCATATCAATGAAATAAGATTAACTAAGCTACATAAGGATGGTTATTTCAGACCCTTCAAATATGAACCTTATGGAACTTGTGAGTCTTGTTTACTTGGTAAAATGACCAAATTACCCTTCAAAGGTAAAGGACAGCGTGCAACGGAGACATTAGAACGCATAAATTCTGATGTATGTAGACCAATGTCAGTCACCGCTAGAGGTGGATTTTTCTACTTCATTACCTTTATCGATGATCACTCGCGATATGAGTATGTGTACCTTATGCGGTACAAATCTGAAGCCTTTAAGAAATTCAAAGACTTCAAAGCTGAAGTAGAAAACCAGTTTAATAAAAGTATTAAGTCACTAAGGTCTGACCGAGGTGGTGAATACTTAAGCAACGAATTTCAAGATTACTTGAGAGAAAATGGCATTGTTTCCCAGTGGACTCCTCCGAGAACTCCACAACATAATGGGGTCTCCGAAAGGAGAAATCAGATATTATTAGATATGGTCAGATCAATGATACCAAGCAAGGATCTACCTCTTTCTTTTTGGGGTCTTGCTTTAGAAACTGCAACACTACTACTAAACCAAGTTCCTTCCAAGACTGTTAGTCAAACACCGTATGAGTTATGGTCTGGTAAACATCCTAGTCTTAGTTATATAAGAGTTTGGGGATGTGACGCATATGTCAAGCTCACACAAACTAACAAATGGATGATAGGGCAGTTAAATGTAAGTTTGTAGGATATGCCTTGAACTCAAGAGCATACGTGTTCTACGTCCCAATTGAACAAAGAACATTTGTCTCACGAAATGCTAAATTTCTAGAGAATGATTCCTTCTCAAGAATTAGTGGGAGTACACTTGACCTCGATGAGGTACGAGAAGAACAAACTAACATAGAACTAAACCCCAGGCCCCTTAAAAGGGCAGTGACGGAACAACCACAAGGTATGAACTCAGAAGGTCTGGTAGGGAAAGACATGAGCTTGAAAGATATGGTTTCTATATTGATGAGGAACATGATCAGGTCATTGATAATGACGATCCCACCAGTTATGACGAAGCAATGTGTGACATTGATTCAGTCAAGTGGCTTGAGGCCATGAAATCCGAATAGACTCTATGTATCAGAATCAAGTATGGGACCTTGTAGATGCACCTGAAGGGATAAAACCCATAGGCTGCAAGTGGATTTACAGGCGTAAAACTGATGCAGAAGGCAACATCCAACCTATAGGGCTAGGTTGGTGGCGAAAGGTTATAGACAAATCCAAGGAATTGACTATGAGGAAACCTTCTCGCCTGTTGCAATGATAAAGTCCATTCGAATTTTACTGGCAACTACTAGCTGCACCACTTTAATTATGAGATTTGGCAGATGGATTTAAAACAGCTTTCCTTAAAGGGAATCTCCTAGAGGAAGTCTATATGACACAACCTGAGGGGTTTGCATCTAAGGATGATCATAATAAAGTATGCAAGCTTAAACGATCCATTTATGGACTCAAACAAGCTTCCGGAAGTTGGAATATACGATTTGATGAGACAATCAAAGAATTGGACTTCATCAAAGATTGTTCTGAGATGATAGTCATTGGTTACTATGATGCGAGCTTTCAAACTGACATGGATGAAAACAGATCGCAAACAAGAATTCCTGTTTACTTTGAATGGCGGTTCTGTCAGTTGGAAAAGCTCAAATTAGTCAACTACAGCAGTTAATATTGTTTCATTGATATGACCTAAGTGACTGTGCCATAGAAGTGATTCATTGAGATTATTCGAATTAACGTTGTATATATTAGAGGTTGAACATTCTTTGTTAGTTTGTAAGACATATATACCATTATTTAAAATACCATCTCCATATTTTATTTCATTGAAATAAATAGAACATTCATTACAACTTATTAGGCATGAAAAGCCTTTATTACATAAAGAAGAAATTGAAATGATGTTCTTTACTATAAAAGGTACATAAACACAATCTTCTAAGAGGCTTCTTGGCCTCTTGGGCTTCCCTAGCTTCCTTGGCTTTCAAGGATCTATAATCTTTCTTCCAATGACCCTTCTTTCCATAAAAGAAACATTTCCCATTTCCCTTTTTCTTCTCCACCTTACCATTGGGCTTTAGGTGATCTGGAGCCTTGGCCTTGCCCTTATTTTTCTTTGGGCCTCGTGGCTTCAAGTCTGTACCCATAAGCATGATGGAGGTTTTAAGCTCCGGTTTCAAGTCCTTCTCTGCTTGCTTTATCAGATTGTGCAATTCTACTAAAGTAGCTTCTTTATCAGACAGATGAAACTGCATAATAAAGTTAGAGAAGTCGTTTGGTAAGGACTAAAGAATTAGATCGTGACCTATCTAATGATCCATGATGAACCCGAGGTTGGCCAATTTTTCAATGTGGCCAATCATCTTAATCACATGTCCACTAACAGATCATTTCTTATACCTTGTTTGGAATAAGACATATGACACTTGGAATCTCACGGTATGAACGGAAGTTGCATATAACTCCTTCAAGTGAAAGATGATGGTTTGAGCATCCCTATCTTCGTGAGCTTTCTGAAGTTCATCCGACATAGAGCCAAGCATTATGCAAACTGTTTTCTCATCATCATCGATGTGTTTCTTCCAAGCATCAAATGTATTTTGGTCAGCATCTTCTGCGGGTTCAGGGGAAATGGTCTTTCAAGAACATAGAAAATATTTTCTTGTCGTAAGATAATTTTAAAGTTTCTAAACCAGTCATTGTAATTGTCCCCTTTGAGCTTATGCTCATCAAGGATGGAACAAAGTGATACTCTATTTTCTATTTGAATGTTTGTGAAATTTTTAAACCCACCTGTTAAGAGAGAATGTTAAAATTAGGAATATGTTTTCATTAATCTTTCATAATAACATGGGCTTTTAATATTATGAAGTTGCTCCCACTCAATTATTTTAAAATTTTAAGCAAATCGCATCAACCCCAATATGATGGATTTCTTGTGGTCATGGATCCCATTATCATCATTTCATAACTTCGACTAGGACCGGTCGTTATAAAATATGATAATTAGGTAGGTTCCCAACCAATTTATGATATAAATCATAATTCCTTGATCATTGGGTTGGGCAATCAAACATGCCATAACTTATGCTAGTCCTCGTAGACACCCAATCTTTGCCACTAAGTTATAAGACCATGCCTAAGGGTCACTGCGTCTTATGACTCAGAAAAGTCAAACCATTGTCAATAGTACGATTTAGGGACAAATTGGTATTGGTCAGTCTGGTAAAGCCTAGTCCTGCCAATACGGTTTAAGCCTTTTGGGTCTATACTTTACAATGGGAGGCAAATTTTAGACTTAAATTATTATTGAGGATTTTAGCATGTTTAAGTGAATAAGTGTCAAATGGATTCCTCCATTGAAAATTCCCCAGAGGGAGGGTGGAGCGAACTCTCTTAAATACCCTTACCTCTTAGGCTCTTATCGCCATGGTGACAGGAATAAACAATAGATCCTCCAAATTAGTCCAACACTTTAAATATGATTTAAGGTAAGCTTGAGTAAATGATTATCTAGATGTCTTCACAACTTTTCCTTTTGGCTATAAAAAGGTAGTGAGTGAAGGAAGACACCAAATCATTATCTAACTCTAGTAATACCTTTGGTTAAATTAACTTTAGTTTGGAATGTTTTATTAACGCCTTGGTCCCACCCCACTTGTATCTTTTATAATGTCTTTTATTATAAACAAGTGATTTATATCTATTAGCCTTAAAGGTAATAAATCTCTGAGTTCATCACAAAATAATTACTTAGCTAATGGATAAGCAATACACCCTCTATTTCCTTTGAAAGTCTCTAGATGCTTGCACCCTAAAATAATCATGCCAATTCTAATCATAC
The DNA here is from genome assembly GCA_019454045.1 of Zanthoxylum bungeanum. Lineage (NCBI taxonomy): Eukaryota > Viridiplantae > Streptophyta > Magnoliopsida > Sapindales > Rutaceae > Zanthoxylum > Zanthoxylum bungeanum. The sequence goes on from SKCR01052675.1 coordinate 42,413, forward strand.
ATAGAATCATCAAGCATATGAGTTTTAATATGTTGGAATTATTTTAGGCATTAAATAATTTTGATTAATATTTAATTATGATATTGCATTTTATTTTAATCAAATAAATTTACTATTCACATTTTTTTACAGATGCGTGAACTTTAAATGAAAATTCACAATTCAAATCTTAACCAAATCATGAAAAACATGTGCTCCTAAAATTACGTTCAGGGCGTTAGCTTTCCAACGAGCTTTTACACACCCAATTTCGAGTTCAAATGAGAGAGAACTAATGAAAACAAAAACGGCGCGCTGATACCACTGTTGGGAAGCGGCCGCGAGTGCGCAGCGGAAAATCAAGAAGAAATTAAATTATGATGCCGCTATCCCTTTGCCCAAGACCCATTTGTTTTGATTATTCTACTAGCCTAGGCATGTTACTATATATTCTAAGCATAAAACTCATAAAATATGCAAAGAACAAAAACCTAAACATTCTAACTATCATAAGGACTCTAATTAAAATAAAGAAAGAAAAAGACTTACTTGAACCGAAGACTCCTCCAGTCCTCCCTCAAATCTACAAGCTTTTCTCGAACTCAGCAAGCTCTTCCACGTTCCAAAGAGCCACCCAAGTGTGTGGCCTCTAAAGATGCACACACCAAAGCCAAAACTCAAAGGCAAGACTACGCCTTGAGTGCACGGGTATTTTGCCTTTGGTGCTAGCCTAGGCAAATACCTCAAAACTTTTAACTCGAGGTTCCTCTAGTCAATTAGACTTAAGGATCCTCAAAATCAGTGGCTTACTCTTAAACTTTAGAGTTGCTCACTTATATAAACCCAAGATATGAAAGGTTTGGTGTAAAAATTAGTAAAGAATTCTTTCGGTTTATATAGGTGCTCCAAGACAACAAAATTAATTAAGAATCCGATGTGGGATAAATGCTAATTTAATCTTAGCCATTGGATCTTGATTTAGTGGTTTAATGAGATTATAAAACCCTAATAAGAGTTTGGGCCGAATTGGAATTCAAAACAAATAACAAATAAAAAAAATTACTATTCATGTTACTATTCATGTTACTATTCACATTACTATTCACATTTTATTTATTTATTTATTTATTCCAATTCCCAAAGTGCCCTTATCGTCATTCACCAATCCCTAAGCCACTATGGAACCTCATAAATGATATGTTCAATAATTAAACACATTGAACCATTTATGAACAATTCCTACAGCAATCATATATGCTGTTAAATTTGTACTGTGCATTGTTAACCATTGATTTCGAATTTGTTGTGTGTGACCTTTTGGGTTCCCCTCAAGTTGTACATGAAATGAATCGTGATAATTTAATCGAACATAAATTATCCTCCGATCAGATGGTCGTTCGATTTCAATGACCAAGGTTGACATCTAGCAACATGCCAATGCCCCCAAATGAGATGGAAAGATATATATACCCATTCTGTATGTGATTTACATATGATACGGTCCCTCGCCTCACTATACCCCCACCGTTTGACCTAGGGTATGGAAAGTGTCTACCCATATAGTCAAATGTATGATGTTGATAATGTCATGAATCGTGCTAACCCAATAATCTCACATGATACTTCCGCTGCGGCCACAGTCTCAAGCACTGATCACACATATCAACCCGCGAACTGGAATACTACTCTTATAAGAAAATATTATCCGAGAGAGTGGCGATTCTTTGTTGTATCTTTACAAACTTCATGTGTTTCAACAAATGACCCAATCATACCCTTATGACCAGATCTTTTGAACCGAGGAAGTAGAATGTCAAAGTTATTTGATCCACACATAAGATTCTAATGACCTCAAGTCTAAGGACTAGTCATACAATCGATACATGAAAGTTATCACAGACATATATGATAAACAATCCATGTGAAAACTTTCGGTGGTCAGTTCGAGGACCCGAGAAACTCATGCATCCATGTGATACACCAAGCGGACGAATCTCCGCTAGTAGCCTATGAGATCGGCTACCCCACTTAAGGTCGGATCATATCATCATGCTAGTCTCTCCGCTTTGTGAACGCCCAGATTATTCACAAAACTATGACTAGGAACGTTTAAGAGTAATGATTCTCATAAGGCGTGGAAGTCATCATCTTATTACTCCAAGGGCTTTATTACAGTGTTTGATGATTCATATAAGTTATGTAAGACACGTATAATAAAGATTGCTATTTTATTAATTAATGAAAATATTACAAATACATGTACATATAGCCCATCCACAAGTTGGGTATAGGGCATATCCCTAACACTACCTCTCCATTATCAGATTCTCGAGTACGTCCTCAAGCTTTATAGACATGTTAGTAAGAATTCCCAAAACTAGTTTAATATTCTTCCAAATGAAAGTAACCATAATCCTTAATCTAGCGGAGAATCCATCTTTAGTTATCCCGGATTATCATCAGAATTTCAAGACAAGTTATGAGAACAGATTGTAAGGTTCTAAGAATATTCACTCAAGGGAGTGGAAAGAGAATTATAAGTAAAAAAATGATGTTCAGATGCTTAAAACAATCAAAGACAATAAGAGGTAGAGATACGAAATGAGAAAATAAGAAAATGCCAGAACTTATTTGATTAAGGGAAATATAGTAAGCCTGAGCAAGAGTAAATTGTCAAGTAGACCTACGAAGGTTCCTTCCCTCCTCATAAAAATTTTCCAAGTAGATCCAATAGCCCTTGAGCGTCTTGTGTAAATAAAAAGTTATCAGAATAGCGAAGAATATTCAGAAAGATAAAAGAAGCAAGAAGTCTGATTTAGTTGTGGAAGTTTCCAATAGACATTAGGTGCCACAAAGAATGTAGGGATTCTAGATGCCCAAACCCTGACTCATATGAGATAAAATGAATGAACGTCGTAAGAAAAAATGATTAGATGCCTTAACCAAAGAGTCCTATATAGAAAAGGTCATGGCCTATCCAGATTCTAACTTCTCATTGATACCAGTTAAGGAAACTGTTCTAATAGAGTCTATCTCATACCTATCTTACATGAGTAATAAATACTACAAGGAAATAGAATACCAGAACAAGGATATCAATATTCGTTGAGGTGTGAATGTTTGCCCCATCCTTCACTAGCATAGATGAATATCATCGTATGAAACATCAACATACGTAATGCTATATCTGAAGATAGAAATGGAAAATACTAGAAGATAGATCACCCAGAAAGAGACCAATGAGGCTTTTAAAGGCTAGAAAAGAAAGAACCCGACATAAAACAAGATTGGCAAATTTACAGTACCAGTAAGAACCTATAGATCAGACCAATGCTAGTAAGAATTCGTGTGAGCTTAACAGAACAGACCTATGAGACTAGAGCTACTCGAGAGTTGACAAGATGCACCAATATGAACAATAAGATTAAAAGGCATAGTTGTAGCCTATAGCAAGAGCAAAGATCTAGAAAGTAGCCAATATGAATGAACCACCACTAGTCTTGGTACCACAACATGGAACAAAAAGATAGATTATGGAGGCGAATAGTATATGGAATGATGCAAGAAGTAATAAAGAATCTCAGTACAGAGAGTAACATAGATAACATAGCTTAAGGATGGTAATATAAATGGAGATCTTAGAATGGTTGATAAAGTTGTAAAACCTTAAGACATGGAGTAGCCGACGCGATTCCAACAAAATGAACGATAACTCTCATTTTCAGTAGCCTCGACTCCAATAAGTGCATAGACACCTAACCAGACCATTAATGAGCCTAGACAATTCACAGTGATGTGTATTCTAATATTTTCATGGAAAGCATGTATTTACCCTTCAATTTAGAGCCCAGTAAGGATGTGAACGAGTAAAGAAAAGCATCAGATAAGATAGATAAATCATGAAACAGTGAGATAGCCGAACTAAGAAGTGTAACATAACCGAGATAATAATTGTAAGATGGTTATATTCTGTATAAGATGGAGTAATAGATAATAAATCATGCTAAATCTAAGGCGGTACCCTAGTTCATTGTGAAACACATGGCCTCTAGTGAGGAAAAATCTCAAAATAGTAAAAGAATCAGAGAGAGAAATCCTTAGAAATAAGGTATACGACTTATAGAAAGCCCTCATTATACTAGAATGGAAGAACTAGTAAGAGAGTAGCACAGAACCAAAAAGCTCAACAGGAAAAAATGAATATGAAATCTGAATTTCATGACCCAGAAAACCAAAAGAGCGAGAAGCTAGATTCAAATCAATCTTGGAAAACATTCACCCTGTTGAAATTGGCAACAAAATGAGCTTATAATATATTTAACCACACACGTACTGTTTTTTATTATTATTATATACATATATATATTTGTAAAAAAAAAAAAAATTACCTCCAAATTGGCGATTGTATATTTGTATGACTTTTGCATGCAAATTTTGCAAGTTGCATGCAAAAACGATTTTAGACGTGCTAAGCCCTCTACTATAAATAGAGGTGCTCAGCAGCTCAGAAAATCAATCTGATTCCATAGTTCTTTTTTAGGACATGTGGAGTGTCAGTTCTTGTGTGTTTTATTTTATTATTATTAATATATGCGCACACACACACACACACACACACATATATTATATATATATATATATATAATATTTGTAAAAAAAAATGACAATTGCCTCCAAATTGGCGATTGTATCTTTGCATGACTTTTGCATGCAACTTTCGCAAGTTGCATGCAAAAGCAATTGTAGAGGTGTTAAGCCCTCTACTATAAATAGAAGTGCTCATGTAACGACCGGAAATCTCGACTACTGTCACATCATGAGAAGAGTGTCACATAATATAAATTATTTTTGGACACATATACCCTCATGAAATGAATTTGGGGACAATCGGAAAATTCTTCGAAATTCCGATACTAGATGGTACGATGTTCCACTCCGGACAGCCCATAGTATTTGGGCCGTAACCTTTTCATAAAAAATCTAATTTTTATGAATTCTATATCATCAGAAAGCTAAGATCGAGACTCAGAACTTTAACGTTGAATAATTTTCCAATTTCGAACCCGAAGTAGGTAAAAAATTATGATTTCCAAAATTGGTATAGTAATTTCGAGAAGGGACTAGAAATGGGACATGTGGTAAAATCTCAACGACTCCTTTTATCAAAAAAATCAGCCACCTTGCCTATAAATAAGGCACTATTCTTGTATCCGTTGAGAAGTGAAATATGTAAGCTTGAATTGTGGGGAAGATATTCAAAATTTTTCTTCTTCATTTCCGTGGAAATGATGAAGGAATGGTGATGAGCTCTCAAGTTTCTTGATCAAGTAAGCTTACATTCTCTTTCTATCTTCTCAATTTTCAATTTTGAACAAAGAATATAAAGCCCCAAATTCGCACCTTATAAACCCTAGAATTTGAGATTGCTAAATTGGCTTTAATTGGGTTGCTAGCTTGTATTTTGGAACGTAACATGATATTATTATTATGGATTGAGGTTTTTTTGTGGATGTGAATGTATTGGGGGAAAGTTGATTGTGTTTTTTATGTTGTTATTATTAAATTGGTACATAAAAGTATGAGTTGAATATGTCTTTTGAGTATATATATATTGTAGTTAAAGAGGTGCTTATATGAAGGTTTTAGTATGGGAAGTGTGTTTGGAGCAAGTTAGACTTGGAAAGATTGATATCAAGCCCTGAAACTGGCCTCGCATCGCGACACCAAGTACCTCGCGTCTCGACGCGTTCTGGAAAAATAAGCCCCAATTTGATTTTATGTTTGCGCTGTCGCATCGCGACATGAACCAAAACAACTCTTTGTCTCAGCCTTTTCCAGGTCGCATCGCGACGCGAAAGTCTTTGCGTCGCGACGTATGGCCATTTTACAGATAATTTTTTTACCAATTCAGTTTCGACTCAGGATATTAGAGACCGCCTGAGGGACTTCTTATCATCTTAGATACACGTAAATAACCATGACCAAACGAAAAACCCCATGTAGCGATGATAGTTTCAAAATATATTTTACGATATGTATTATAATTAGTTACCTATTAAAGGTTATTGTAGGAACCACAAATTTCTTCGGTAATATGAAGTTATGCTTGCAGGACTTCAAATCAATTGGTGGACCTCTTTTCTCGAGTTACTTTTCTTTTAAATGTAATGTAAGACTTATATTTAAAAGCATATAGGACGATAGCCAAGTCTGATTTTAGTTATTTTACATTTGATGATATTTTAGAAAGAAATATTTTCAAAGCATGTTTTTTTTAATGTTTTCCAGGCATGGGGAAAACCCCGTCTCAGTATGTAACTTGATTCAGATATGGAATTGACGGAGAGCACATGTGCACATGTAGAGGACTAGGGGGACGGCGATACATAACGCCCCCAGATCCAAATTCAAGACTAGGGATGACAGATGCCCCTAGATCCTAAATTTAGAGCTTGGAGGGTAGCATAGATTCGCACCCCAAGTTCTAGTTTAGTGGCTTGGGGGACGGCGATATGGAATGCCCAAAGACCACTAGTTTCAGGCACAGTAGTGGCATGATTTGGTGGACGGCGATACGTAACGCCCCAATGTCATGGATTTGCACATCTGGCTCTAGTTAGGAGTATAAGGGATGGCGATACGTAATGCCCCTATACGTCAGGTTTTTCAAAGACAGATATCAAGTTTTTAGAAAATAATTTTCAGAGATCAGTTTGCAGATACAGGTTTCAGAGATAGTTTTCAGAGAAAAGTTTTCCAGAAAAGTAAAGTTTTCAGAAACAGCCGTTTTATAAGAAACTTTCAGAAAAGATTTTCATAAAGGTTTCAAGAAAGAGTACTGTTTTCAGGAAAGAAAAGGTTTCAGAAAAAATCCGAATTGATTTCCAAAATATAGGTTTTCATAAAGTATTTCATATTTCATTTTAAAACCGTCCATTCACTTAGATTATACAAACGATCCCCACTCCCAGTGTTATGTTTTGCAGGTTCTTGGAGGGCGAGCTCGGGAGGATGAATACTGATGGCAGTCACTAGGGTGTTCGGTCCACCAAGTCAAGTCAGAAGTAGAGTTCAGTCGAGTCAAGTAAAGTCCAATCTCAGATATTTGTATAACAGAGTTGTGTATGAGCATCCATGTGTAGAGTTGTAACATTTATGATATTGTCAGTTTTGTCGTATGTATATTATATAACGATCTATGTTGTGGATTGGGCATTGGTCCCATATATAAAATTATGTTGGGGAAGTATCAGTACTGTTTGTAATTAAAAAGTTAGTGCTTATGGGGATAGTACGGCATATTCCTTGCCGGTAACATCTCCGGATTGGGGATGTTACAAAGATGGTATCATAGCATAGTCTAGGGAGTCAGTGACTATAGTGGGCAGAGTGCTGGGGTCTTGTATATGCAGTATATTCGGGATACCCGTATACGAGGCACTACCTCTCCAGTATCCAATCCTCGAGTATGTACTCAAAGTTCTATAGATAGGTTAGTAAGAATTCCTGAGCTATTTAAGTATCTTTCCTTATAAATAATTATATTCTTTGAAGATCCTTCTGTAATCATCCTGAAATATTAGCAGAAGTTCAAATTTAGCTATAAAACCAGAAAATACGGTACTAAGAAAAGTTACCCTAGAGAGTGGAAAGAGAAAGCTATAAGAAGTAAGGAAATATGCATAGATGTTTAAGCAGCCAGAGACAAGAAAAGTAAAGAGACAGAATGAGATATGAAAGTCCTAAGGATACTCACCCAAGGAAGTAGAAAGAGAAAGAAAAAGCTTGAAAGAAATGTAAAGGATAAAAACAGAGATGTTTAAACAATCAGAAGCAATTAGAGGTAAAGATATAGAAACAGATAAGTAAGGAGTACAAAACCTTAGTACTAAAGAAATAGAGTAAGCCCGAACCAAAGTAAAATGTTGGAGTAAACTTGAGTAAGATTCCTTCCTTCCTACAAAGATTCCGTCATTGATCAGAAAATTCCTTCAAGTAGACTTAATAGCCTTAAGTACCCCGTATAAATGATAAGTCTCCCGAGTAACAAAGGATAGACAGAAAGATAAAAGAAGTAAGAACTCAAGACTAGACATGGAAGTTTCAATAGACAAGAAATACCAATAAATATGTGGAGACTTTAAATCCCTAACCTCTGGCCCGCAGACCAATAAGAGAAGGCTGTAAACAGAAAGGATTAACTGCCTTAATTTAAGAATCTGGTAGATAAGGTTCCGATCTACTCAAATCCTGATCTCTTAGCTATATCAGTCAAAGAAATGGTCTTGACGGAATCTATCTCATACCTACCTTATATAAGTAATAGACTCTACCAGGACACAGAGTACCAGAACAAGGACAATGATAACCATTGAGACATACAAGCTTGCCCCATCATTTCCCAGCTTAGGTAAGGGTAACCGTAAGAAAGCCCAACGAGAGTTTTTCCTAAAGTACAAACCGAAGACATGAGAAGATAGACCACTCAGAAAATGACCAAGAAAGCCTCCGAATTTAGAAAGGAGAGAACCTAGTGTAGTCTAAGAATCTAGGCAAGTTAGTACAAGGCTTGCAGTACTAGTAGAAGTACGCAGAATAGACCAAACATAGAAGAAACCCATAGATATGCCAGTAGAAAATCCGTGTAAGTTCAAAAGGATAAACACATGAGATCGGAGATACTCAAGAGTTAACAGGAATACCCAGTGCGAACAATAAGATTAAAATGCATGTTTATAACTTACAGTAAGTGCAGAGAGCATAGATTTAGAAAATGGCCTATAAGAGTGAAACATCGCTAACTTCGGCAGCACGACATAAAGCCAAGAGATGGGATATGAAATAAACAAGAAGGAAGCAGATAGTGACAAGGAAGTTCAGTACGTATAGTATTAGAGGTATAGCTTGAAAGTAAAAATATAAAGGAAGACCTCAGGATAATTGATAAAATTTATGAGTATATGAACACTTAACCAGACCATCACCGAGCCTCAGTAAATAACATAAAAATGTATTCATAGATCTCGGTGGAGTGCGCATGTTAACCCCTTAACTTAGAGCCCAATAAAGAGAAGAACAAGTAAAGAATACCATCAGACTAAATAGACAGGCCACGAGACAGCTAGGCAGCTATACCATTGAGTTCAACAGAGCATAGATAAGAAACATAAGATAGGATAGTCTGAAGTCAGAGTGATTCAAGCCAAATATAGAAATCATTATTGTAAAGGAGGCCCTTAGGGAGTTAAGGCTCAAGAACATGAGGGGACCGAGGAGAGTGAATTCCATAAATATAATAGGAAACTCTTAAGAAGTCTTATTATACTGATTAGGAAGAAATAAATGGAGAGCAATACCTAAACTAAAAATTTAGTAGAAATGTCTTAAGAAAATGAAGTTGATATAGTCTACAGGAGAGTAAGGATGAGAGGAGTTCAAGGAACTGAGATAATAAGGAAATCTATATAGCAGGGTAAGTTTCTTAAGGAGGAATAACAAGAGGGAATATAATGGGTCTTTGAGAAAATTAACAACTTAGGTATTAAGTAACAGAGACGACATGGTAGAGTATTTTAGAGAGCATGACTCTAGAGAAGTTCCATGTAACATCTCCGATCTGGGAGAGGTTATCGGCTGGGAATAGGATGTACTATGTTGGAGTTCTACGGTCCCAAGGATCGAATAATAAGCAAGAAACATACATGTGAATACATCGAGGAAGTTGCGGAATACTTACATCGAGCGGTTGAGCGATGCGGTGGACAACAAAAATTCTTTTTCTGCCCTTTCAGAAGCTCGGCAGTGGCATATTTTTCAGTCCTCAAAATTCGGCTTTGGTGATCTCCATTGTTGCTCCAAGCTCCAAGCTTTGGTTGATGGTGATTCCAAGATCATTAGGTGAGTTCCCTATCACCTTTGTATGGCTCCTATGTGTGCTAGTACTTGATGATTTTGCCACAAAATCATCATCTTGTTCCTCCTCCATGTCTCGGTTTTAGGCAGAAAACAGAAGGTCCAAGACCGTGTGAGAGAGAAGAGATTTTGGCTCCAAAACGTGAGCTATATGAAAGAGAGAGAATGAAAAATGTGTATTAGATAATTGATTTCTAAAATAAATTTAAATTATACAAATTTTTCTCTTTTCAAAAGTCAAGCATTAAAGCTTGCCAACTACCACCATCAATCATGAATAGTGACATGGTGTCAATCACTCAAAGTGAAAGACATCTATCACTTGATTGACGATTGATGTGACGCTTGATGTGACTTGCGTGTCGCACTCGAATTCGAAATACGAATGCGCTCACAAACACTCCCGGGCTCGGGTTCGCTAATTCCAAATTAACGAATTTTCCGTTGCGACGCAATTAAATGATTATGCCTAGCGAAATCACTATTCACGTCGCTAACGAATTAATTCTAAATTAACTCGTTCGCCCGAATTAAAATCTAATTTTAATTCCGCGTCGAAATCCAATTTCGTATAATATATCGAATATATTATTTTGTCGATTAATTCCAAATTAATCGTTATCTCTCTTTAAATGATATTTTATCCCAGATAAAATATCTCCGTAATTAATCCGAGATTAATTTTTTTCTTTCATCTAATTAATCCCATATTAATTAAAGTGCGAGTCATACGTCATCGGTGAATCTTCGGGAAGCGACCCATGAGATCCCCGGATATGTTGGCAGTAAATCCGATTGTCGGACTATCCGAACACGTAAGTACCTAGTATTACGTTTGTACCGATTTACAAGACAATGTTGGCTTCTAGGAAAGCGCCATGCCTACCCAATTCTCCAGAAATATCCTTACAGGAATATAGTGATCTATATCAGGCGTAGTATACATAGTATTGCGTATTTTGATCCAGTATCGGATGATCACATGTAAGGCCTGGGGCTGGTACAATGTCTACCCCGTACGAAGCATATATCGGATCACTAGCAACTATTCTCTTTATTATCGGATAATCATGACCAAGTCATATTATCCCGATGGTAGAGAACCAGTTCTATATCCCTGCGCGATCATCATCTCCATATGACTGGAGTGATACTTCTGTCTTGACATCACACCCAACATACTACGATTCTCAATATACCCAGCAGAGGCGTACACAGAATCTGTTAAAGCCCTGGACGACCAAAACCAAAGTATATTGATTGTCTCAAGTATTAGCAGTGCAAGTCTCAGGTTAAGACCAAATACACCTACCCTAATTTCGGACTTCCATAGACACATAGTCATACTACCAATGGAATTCTGAGGGGTCTATCCAGAGCGAAGCTGTTTCCCGTACCATCGGTATAACATAACCTCCTATTACACTTGCATGAGTATCCTATACCCAAATATATGAGAACTATGTCGTTATGCCCTCACAACGCGCACAAGTGTAATACTAGTCTTTTACGCATTATCGATGTCCAATCTCGATAATACTCTGACTAGGGATATTTAAATATTTATCCTTCGTGGACAGATACTGTCTCATATCATCTCAATCCAGGAACAAATCATAAGGACCTCCTAACATTTATACATCTTGGTGATCTAATCATAAATGATAAGAGAACAATCTCCTTTGTCACATAGTTACTTTGTACAACAACACAATGATATATACAAATAGTGACGCTATGGGTCATAATTGTCCAACAATCTCCCACTTGGCCTATAGCCAGTCACTCGAGTGTCTGACACACAAGCTATGTACGGTTGGCTCAAACTGCTGAGAAAAGGCTTTCGTCAGCGGATTTGTATGATTATCATCTGATGCGATTTATTCGATCATCACATCGCCACGATGTATGATCCGAACGAATTAGATGAATAGTCGTAGTATATATCTGGATCGTTGATGAGACCATTAATTCTTTAGCCTGTGCTGTAGCCTAGCTCAGCTGCTAACAGAATTATATCTAATCTAATTAGATTTATTATCGACCCAAATGGCTTCTATTGGTGCCTCAGCTTTAGCAAAAATCCACTTTAGTTGTTTATTCGGTAACAGTATTTTGCTTGGAAGATTTCCAGCTCACTGTTCCGTTGTTCAAACTTTATAGTACCGTTGTTACGACTTATAGTCGTTTTATCGGTTTAGGAAACTTCCTACAGTGAACCCAGTCACTTCAAGTTCTCCTTCTCCATAGTTTAAGATAGCATCCTTAGATCTCTAAGCTACTAAAGGATGTTCTTAACATCAATACAGTGACTATCACTTGGATTGGCCCGATTGTGAATCCATATGCTCAAAGCGTATGAGTCACCAGGTCACGTACATTTTTCAATGTACGAGTTCTCGGAGAGTGATAACAACATAAAATCTAACCCAGTAGATCTTTATTCCTAGAATAAAGATTGTTTCTCCCAAAAATTCTATGGAAATATTTATGAAAGCCAAGCTTTCACCGATTGTTTTATGGGAATATCATTTCCAAGAAATGACATATTATCATTATTTTATAGGACATTCACTGTCAGTGTGCTCCCACTAACCTCCTTATATACACAAGAATCATTTTTGTTTTGAATTAAATCATATACTATTATGATTACATCAAAACGATAATTCCAGAAACCTAATGCTTGCTTCAATCCAAACATGGATCGATTAACCTGCAAACCTTGTTGCTAGTTTTGGTACGAAAAACCGACATGATGTTGTAAACATCCTCCAAAAGGTTTCCTTTTCAGGAAAGCGATTTTTCCATTCAGCTGGCTTATTTCATAATTGAAACATGCAGCATGAGCAAGCATTATCCAAATGGATTTACCGTAGCAACAGGTAAAAGGTTAATTCGTAATCAACACAATGTTGATAACGATATCTTTCCGCTAAAAGCCTAGCTTTGTATGTTGGTATGTTGCCATCCATGTATGTCTTCCTTGAAGACTTATATAGTACGAATAGGCACAATGCCTTGCGGTACAACAACTAGTGTCTAAACATAGTTGGTATACATGGAATCCATTTCGGATATCATGGCACTTTGCCATAATAGGGAGTCGATACCTTGTATCACTTCCTCATACGTAGTCAGTTGGTATTCCTCAAAAGATTGACATCTTTTCGAGGTGAGATCAGAAACACATACCCCATATTATTTTCTGATTCTCTCTGACTTACGCGGTTCTTGTGTATTCGAAGATTATTGGTATAGTTTCATCCTTGATGAACTATTTGTGTTCCATTAAGGACTCGGTTCCTGGAATAGTATTACTCCGATTTTCATCGAGTTTTACTTTCCTCCCACTTACCACTGCATATCGGTATTCCTATTAGGAAAACCGCATGGTGAGCAATAATTAAATTGTTCTCTTGTGAGTTGTATAAGTAATATACTTTGGTATCCCTAGGATAACCTACAATTGGAACTTATCCAATTTGGGTTTTAGTTTGGTATCATCCAAACATATGCCTAGCATTCCCAAATCTTCAGGAATGAGAAAACACAGTTTCTTTTCCTGTTCATATCTAATATGAAGTCTGTCAAACAGATTTTTATGGAACCTAATTCAAAATAAGTTCTGCACTGTTTATGCGTATCCGTTCAAGGAAATAGTAGCTCAGAGCGACTCAGGATTAACCATATCATGTCTAACAAAATTCGGTTACTCTGTTCAGACACACCGTCAAATTTACGTGTTCCTTGAAGAGTCCTCATTGAAATAATACTATACTCTTTCAATTATATTAGAAACTTATTGCTTAAGTATTTTTTCATCATGGTCTACCGTGATGGTTTTAATACTTTAGCCGATCTGTTTGTCTACTTCGTGTCAAAACTGTAAAAGTTTCTGATTTGTGTTTCAAAAGAGACACATAACCAAAACGCGATGCCACATCCGTAAAGGTCACGAAATATTCTTATCCACCTCTAGCGTAGCTAGACATGGGCCCACTTGCTTCACTATGAACTATGGCTAACAGATCGGTGGCATTTGCACTTTTACCAAGTAAAGGTGTTTTAGGCACCTTGCCCAATAAACTAGATTTGTAGACTTTATTTGAATAGAATCAAATTTGTCCTAGTATCCACTCTTCAAAAGTGTGGATATACGAGTCTTGTTAATTGTGTCCTAGACAATAATGCCACAATTAAGTTTCATATGATCAAATCTTTGAGCTATTTGTTTGTCATTTTGTACGTTTGAGATTTATTTATATTCAAAATATAAATCTGTTATTCACATCTAATGTGTTTATCTCAATATCATATTTATATAATAAAACATTTTAGTGTTCTAGAATATAAAGGTATACCCGCAACGGGTTAAACCCTGATATAGAGATAATATTTCTAGTCAAACTAGTTACGTTATAACAGTTTCTTAATTTAAGTATCTACGGTTAAAACAACGACTATCGTCCCGTTTTCAATTCGCAGATTAATTTCAACTGAAGTCAGTATCCTGCTCATAGCAGATTCTGAACATCAGTACATATTTATGTACCACACTAAGTATTTAAAATCTAATTTTAATACTAGTAGGAACATATTTATGACAAACATATTTGAAGTCAGAGCCTTGCTCATTATTCAATTCCTTCATATCTGCTTTGTTCAAACGGCAGTCACGCTTCCGCGATCCCGTTTGCCACAATTTAGCCAGACATTTTGGGATATGTCATTTGCCTTCCTAGAAAATTATAATAATTTTGCCTTTGCCGAATTCCACATTCCAGAAGCCTTTGGCCAATCCTCGGGTTTCAAGAATATTGAAGTAAGGTGCGCCTTACGCTCCTTGCCTAATTGCAAACTTTGGCTTTGTCTCCATGAGAATGGCCATTAACTCTCCAATAGTTTACTATTGTAATTTAGTACTTCAAAATCTAAATATAGATTTATGAAGATCCTTCAATTTCTTCATCATACTTTAATGATCTAATCCTTAGTTCTGATTTCGAAATTAAGGAGTCTATTTGGCAAGCATAACGGATTAAGCATTAAAGTTATCATCACATGAATCTTCCAAAGATCATGCTCTACTATTTGTTTAAGTCTAGGCTTAGGCCTAATATGTTATTTTATCAAATAAAGTAACTATTAGTTTTCAGGACCATCCTGAAATTTATTCCCAATTTGAAAATTAAGTCGTTTAATATATTTTCCCCATGATTATGTTTTAAACACTAATCTTTCAATTTTATCTTGATTCTAATAGTCCAACTATTTAATCAATGATTTAGGTACTATTTATTATAATGATTACTATAGTCCAACTATATAATCAACTA
The DNA here is from genome assembly GCA_019454045.1 of Zanthoxylum bungeanum. Classification (NCBI taxonomy): domain Eukaryota; kingdom Viridiplantae; phylum Streptophyta; class Magnoliopsida; order Sapindales; family Rutaceae; genus Zanthoxylum; species Zanthoxylum bungeanum. Next base: position 57,643 of record SKCR01052675.1, read on the forward strand.
TAATTTAATTGTTTGAATACAGTCCAACTGCTTTCATAAAACAACATTTAAATATTAGTCCAACTAACATTTAATTTATTTGACGAATGATATTTGTTTGAGCGCGTATGGCAAGTAATTAAACGAATATTGCAAATTCTATTCTTGCCTCTCACTATTTTTCGGTGAGCCTCTAACCCTCTGTCGAGTACTCGTGAAACCGTGTTTCCTAGTGGGCTAGGATCCCGTTAAATGTCACACAATCTTGACTTTGGCCAATAAATTGTATGATAATTAACTAGGTAGATCTCTAAGATCAATTGGATCCCATCCAATTCCTAGATCCAGTAAGGGGACATCCAACTCCGAAACATATATCTTATATATGCCAATATATCCAATATATTGCCTAACCTTTTTCCTCTGAATCAACTAAGCCTTGGCTTTGGCACAACAAACTTAGTGATCCCAGTTAAGCGTAACCAATTGACCATGGAAAGCTTCGTAATCAATGTCGATGGACAAGAAGTGGTCTTGACTTTTGCCAACAAAACCACACTTGGACAAGACACCAATATGGAACAAAGCTCTCGTGATTCAAACACATCCTTGACGGACAAAGGTCTTGACTTTGGCCAACAAACCAATGCCAGTCTTAGATCTTGAGTAAGAATCACTCAATGGAAGGAAAAACGCTTAATATTTTGTGAGGGTTTTTCGCGTGCAAATTGGCAACCAATTTATTATCTTTGTTAATGTCTCATCATCATACACCCTTAAACATGCATTCTAAACACATAATAAGGCGCGTAAATAAATAAATAATAATGATGTGCGGATGGATACTTAACACATTGATCCTAGATCAAATCTCTCTCTTTCCTCTCTCCCGCTAGCACAAGTATTACTTCTACCCGTTACACTACACTTCTAAAGAAACCTTATTTACATTGAGGGGAATAGGTGAGAAGAGAAATACAATGAGAAATGAGGTAATAGGCTGGACACGCAGGTCCAATTAATAAATTCAAAATTTATTACAACAATTTCTAAAATTGCCCAACCCATCTAATATCCATCCGATATACATTATTCATGGATCGCAACCATGTATTCACACAAGCATGTTATCAATCAATCTAATCCAATTAATTAATCTGATAATTAATGACCATCCAATGTTCAAAAAACGATTTGATTTTGCGCGAGTCAAACTCGTTTTGCGAATAAGTACTTAAAGTACGTATTCTTGAATTAAATTAAACTATAAAATTAAATCCAATTCAATTTGTATTTAAAACTAATTCGCTATTTAATTCCAAATTAAATATTACACTTTATTAATAAACCTTTACGACTTAAATTCCAAATTTAATCGTTACGGGTCTCAAAGCCCGATTAACGTCCAACGTTAATTTAATTAAAGTCCAATGGGCTTTTAATTAATTTCTTAAGGCGTGGAATTTTGGTCAACTTGGGTCAAACCCAATAAACCATAGCCCAATCAAGGAGTGACCCCATAAGCCTAGAAATCAATTTAGGCCCATTAGGCCCAATTAAATTTATTAAGGTCCATTAGTCGCATTTGGGCTTTATGGAAGCGGTTTTGGGCCCAATTGGATCCAACCAATTTAGCCTAAACCTAACTTGGTACAACCAAGCCCAATAAGCCCATTTACAACATTACAAGCCCAATTTCCAAAATAGGCCCAATTAATTAAATTACAAAAATCCAATTTCACAGTTTAATTAACCTAAGTGCAATGCCATAATTAATCACCCAAATTAACATTTCTAAAACATCAATTTACCCAATTAATTATGCTTAATTACATCAATTAGTGTCCAACACATTTTGATCAAAAAATCAAACCCAAACATGCTATAAAGCTCTCGGTTTTTAGGGGTTTTTAATGTCCAATTTTAAATCCAATCCAATTGAATCCAATTCAACATCAAATCATCATTCCCAATTGATTCCAAGTCATCAATGAATCAAAATAAAAAAACCAAGACATTTAGGGCACTCATCATTTTCGGCCAAGCTTAAAATTTGGGCAAATTTGTTCCAAATAATTTTTCATGAAATTGATCCAATCAATCTTCAATTAAACTACATTTAAACATACTAAATCATCCAATTTCATTAAATCATGCTCAAATACAATTTACCCAATTTTAACCCCTAAATCGGTTTCATGCTTTTAACAACGCTCTGATACCATTGTTGGAGTTCTACGGTCCCAAGGATCGAATAATAAGCAAGAAAAACATACATGTGAATACATCGAGGAAGTTGCGGAATAATTACATCGAGCGGTTTGAACGATCCGGTGGACAACAAAAAATATTTTTCTGCCCTTTGAGAAGCTCGGCAGTGGCAGATTTTTCAATCCTCAAAATTTGGCTTTGGTGATCTCCATTGTTGCTCCAAGCTCCAAGCTTTGGTTGATGGTGATTCCAAGCTCATGAAGTGAGTTCCCTATCACCTTTGTATGGCTCCTATGTGTGCTAGCACTTGATGATTTTGCCACAAAATCATCATCTTGTTCCTCCTCCATGTATCAGTTTTAGGCAGAAAACAGAAGGAAAACAGAAGGTCCAAGACTGTGTGAGAGAGAAGAGATTTTGGCTCCAAAACGTGAGCTATATGAAAGAAAGAGAATGAAAAATGTGTATTAGATAATTGATTTCTAAAATCAATTTACCATATACAAATTTTTCTCTTTTCGAAACTCAAGCATTAAAGCTTGCCAACTACCACCATCAATCATAAATAGTGACATGGGTGTTAATCACTCAAAGTGAAAGACAGACTCACTTGATTGACGATTGATGTGATGCTTGATGTGACTTGCGTGCCACACTCGAATTCGAAATGCGAATGCGCTCCCAAACACTCCCGGGCTCCGGTTCGCTAATTCCAAATTAACGAATTTTCCGTTGCGACGTAATTAAATGATTATGCCTAGCAAAATCACTATTCATGTCGCTAACGAATTAATTCTAAATTAACTTGTTCCCCCGAATTAAATCTAATTTTAATTCCGCGTCGAAATCCAATTTCGTATAATATATCGAATATATTATTTTATCGATTAATTCCAAATTAATCGTTATCTCTCTTTAAATGATATTTTATCCCAGATAAAATATCTCCGCAATTAATCCAAGATTAATTTTCTCTCTCATCTAATTAATCACAGATTAATTAAAGTGCGAGTCATACGTCATCTGTGAATCTTCGGGAAGCGACCCATGAGATCCCCGGATATGTTGGCAGTAAATCCGGCTGTCGGACTATCCGAACATGTAAGTACCTAGTATTACGTTTTTACCGATTTACAAGACAAGGTTGGCTTCTAGCAAAGCGCCATGCCTACCCAATTCTCCAGAAATATCCTTACAGGAATATAGTGATCTATATCAGGCGTAGTATACGTAGTATTGCGTATTTCGATCCAATATCGGATGATCACATACAAGGCCTGGGGCTTGGTAAAGTGTCTGCCCCGTACGAAGCATATATCGGATCACTAGCAACTAGTCTCTTTATTATCGGATAATCATAACCAAGTCATATTATCCCGATGGTTGCAACCCTTAGAGAACCAGTTCTGTATCCCTGCGCGATCATCATCTCCATATGACTGGAGTGATACTTTCGTCTTGCATCACCCAAAACACTACGATTCTCAATATACCCAGCAGAGGCGTACACAAAACCTGTTAAAGCCCTGGACGACCAAAACCAAAGTTTATTGATTGTCGCAAGTATTAGCGGTGCAAGTCTCAGGTTAAGACCAAATACACATACCCTATTTTCGGACTTCCATAGACACATAGTCATACTACCAATGGAATTCCGAGGGGTCTATCCAGAGCGAAGCTGTTTCCCGTACCATTGGTAAAACACAACCTCATATTACACTTGCATGAGTATCCTATACCCAAATATATGAGAACTATGTCGTTATGCCCTCACAACGTGCACAAGTGTAATACTAGTCTTTTACGCATTATCGATGTCAAATCTCGATAATTCTCTGACTAGGGATATTTAATGATTTATCCTTCGTGGACTGATACTGTCTCATATCATCACAATCCAGGAACAAATCATAAGGACCTCCTATCATTTATACAACTTGGTGTTCTAATCACAAATGATAAGAGAGAAATCTCCTTTGTCACATAGTTAATTTGTACAACAACACCATGATCTGTACAAATAATGACGCTATGGGTCATAATTGTCCAACATACTATTCCCATGAGCCTCTGTCTTCTGACTTTTGCTATTCTTATCTCATATAAAAACTTATGCATAAAGACTTTTGCCCCAATTCAGCGACATGAAATGCATCTTAAATACTCATATAGTATACTACACGTCAAAGCTTTGATAATTAATACATTAGCTCATTTTGATAACTTATTCAATACAGTGCATGACATACAACTTTCACTTTGACACAGACAATGTTGAAACTCTATACACACTCTGGTGGACTCAGACCCTCTAGTGACTGCATCAATATCCGTCCTCCTGAGCTCGTTCTCTGAGAATACCTAAAAAATAAAAAAAACTGGGAGTGAGGGGTTAGATCATCTTACGATCTAAGTGAGTGGACGGTAAAAACTGAAATACTATAATGAAAACTTATAATTCAAAAATCAATGGTCTTTCAGAAAATCAAATTATCTGAAAATCTTTTTCTTGTTTGAAAACTCTGAGCTATTTTAGAGAAAAATTATCTGAAATCTCTTTAATAAAACTTAATCTTTCTGAAATCTACTTTTTAAAAACTATTTCTGAACATTTGATATCTGAAAACTTTTTTTCTGAAAATTTGATAATTGAAAACTGGTATGTATTTGAAAAACTTGACGTATGGGGGGGTTACGTATCGTCGTCCCCCCATATGCCTAACTGGAGCCCGGAATGCAAAACCATGACTTTGGGGCGTTACGTATCGCCGTCCTCCAAAGCATGCCACTCTTCTCCCTGAAACTAGTGGTCTTGGGGCGTTACGTATCGTCGTCCCCTAAGCCACTGATCTAGAACTGGGGGTGCGGATCTATGCTACCCTCCAAGCTCTGAAACTAGGATCTAGGGGCATCTGTCATCCCTAGTCCTAAACTAGGATCTGGTGAAAAATTACGGCTGAAATACTATGGACTGTCCGAAGTGAAATATTATACCATGTCATATTGGAATCTCAAAAATATATCGATTATCCCCAAAAAAATTTCATGAGCGTATATGTGTCCCACATAACTATATTATGTAACATTCATCTCAGAATGAACCAGCAGTCGAGATCACTGATCGGCGAGATTACCGATCGTTACAGTCAATAAGAAGTAGTAGTATAACCAATAGTCGGAATGAGGATCAAGAATGAAGTGAAGTAGGAAACTCGAGTAGTATCTAACAGAAGAATTTTAGTACGAAAGTCGATACCAGATGGGTAAATATGGGAGTTTTAGGCTTATAGATAAGCAGTAAGTATAACTAATGTATGGTAGGTAGTGAGACTACCACCACTAGAAATACATTAGGACCAATCCCCACCCTCTCAACCCTCGTTAAATAACAACAGCAAAGATAGACCTTAGTTATTACCTCAAAAATATTCCCAAAAATAAATGGATACACAGTAAAAATAGGACTGAAATATAAAAGTCATTAGATTTAATACAAGAACGTAGTAAAGAGGAAGAAATTGGGATTAGGTAAAAATTTTAGAAGAAATATAGTCTATAATAGATGATTAAGAGAGAAAGTAGTAGTCAAACAATTACGGAATACACAAGAACCAGTCATAGATATAACCAGAGAACTGTAAGAGTTGATACCCCTGCGGATTGAAAGATAGAAGCATGGACCATAGATGTTCAGGTATAAAATAGAGCAGGAAAGAAGACAAAGGACAACTAGTATAATACTTGAAGATAGAATTGTCAAAGTAAGACGACATTCGAGAATATATTAAAAAAAATATGGTACTAAAACAAACTTTTAACAGTTAAGCCCAATAGTGCTACGGAATGGTAAACTTCTCAGCGTTGAGATAAGATTGAAAATTTCATCAAAGAAGAAATAAAAAGTATATAAGCAATGACTAGAACCAAGTAGTAGGAGTTGACATTAATGGTAAGGAATAATAACTTGAGAGTTAGAATGTTTGGAAAACTCTGAAGATGAGCCTAGAGTATGTAGAGAGCTTGACTATAAGATACTAGTCCCTAGGATCAGTAGAGATTAAAGAACGTATGGAACAGAGCTATTAGTAATTGAAAACTAGTAGAAAAGAAATAAGACAGTTAAGCAGTAAAGTTTAGAAGATTAATGCCAAGTTCAGGTTGAGCATGTAGATTTTACAAGAAATAAGGTTTGTCCTTAATCCTGAGCAATGGTAGAACATGAAGAAACTTAACGATTGGAAGTACTATCACCTCTAATAATAATTAGGCACTAGATGAGAAGGGATGGAAGAAAGTGAGAGCATAATTTAAGCTATACTTGAAGTTGGAAGAAATAAAAATATCGGTTGAGGTACCAAGAACAGCAGTGATACATTAAGATGGAGGAGTAACAGGAGCTCTAAGTGACACCGACGTAAACACACACGTATAACGCAAGCGTACGTATCGTTCAAATAGTATAAAAAGTATCGATCCCACGAGGACTTAATACCTAATCTATTAATTGTACGAGGTCAAATGATTACTAGTATCTAACATGTTGATTGATTGATTTGAAATGGTGATGATTCTAAATTTAAAAAAACAAGTAAATAAAATTGCACAAAAGTAGGTTTAAGAAAATTCAATATTAAAAACTATCAAGGGTTTTGAATCTTTCTAATATCTTTTAAAAGATGAAGTTGTTATTTCATGTTTGTATAATAAATCGGTTTACTAACCTGGAACACTAAATTATGGAAAAGCCTTTGTCGATGGTCAGACGCAAATACCCAGTTTAACCCAATTGAACCATATGTTTATGTCAACCAAATTATCTGGATTCATTAATTATTAATTGCTCCACTAATTGCTCCACCAAATCTATTATTAATTAATCCACTAATTACTTATCATGTTTGGTGGTGATTTGATAATTTTTAATATTTATTTATTAATTTATTTTTTTTGCTTTGAAAATGATTGAAAATGACTTTAATAATTACACACAACACACTTCTAGATGGTTCATCAATTTCGGGCATGCAATATTCCGAATTCGAAATTATTTTGTCTTTAAAAATTGTAGATCTTTGAGTCTTCTTTAATCTGGAACTTTAATCAGCTCAATCCGATATCGGAGTAAGAAGTTATGCTCAAAATACGACAGATGCGCAAAATTGGAATTTCCAAAACTACACTTCGTTAAAACGCCCTTTCAAGTTTCCAATCTCCAAAATTAATATGTCAAGTCCAATTTTTGCCCTTATTTGACCCACATTTCGTCCTAAATGATTTCATTGTGTCCCAATATTATTTTATCTGCAAAATAAACTAAAACACATCAAAACATTTATCAAACACGAGAAACTAAATAAAATATTAAGTAAAATGGGCGGTAAATATTAATATATTTTCCACTCATCACACCCCAAAAACTAACATTTTGCTAGTCCTCGAGCAAAACAATAAAATAAAATACAAGAAACAATTAAAATTAAACTAAGCCACTTTTGTAGGGATCACGGTTGCATTAGGCATATGCAACAAGCCTTTAAACCCCTAGGTGTCCCTAGTGGACGAGTTATAGTCTCGTGATGGCTTACAGCAATGATACACAAATGTTTTACAAAAGTAAAAAGATAATAAAACTAATGCACACAAAAGCAAAAAGACAAGAGAAAAGAGAATAAAGAAGTTAGTGACTAATCAGGTGAAACTTCTACTCCAAGTTACTAGTTATTTTCTTTCTTTCTGAATTACTGAATAAGTAAATTCTGCGATTATATCTACCATTCTCCATATGAAAAGCCGAAAAAATATTAATCAACTCATTTTTTTCCCACAACACTCACAAGTGCAGTTGATAAGAGAGTAATATTTTTGTCCTAAAGTTTTATCAGAATTCACACCTTTTTGCAGCAATGAAATAATTTTTCTGATTTTTCTGATTTTTTTTTTAGATTTTTGAATTTTTTTTATTTATATACAATATCTTCCGTCTATGTAGCGAGTTTGGGTCGGTGGCTCCCAAACCAGTTGGCTTTACGGCACCAGGTGTTAAGACACCCATACGGACTTAATTACCCAGACTTCAGATATATATATTTTTTGCAGCATCTTTGATCCATGTAGCGAGCTTTGGGCCAGTGACTCCCAAACCAGTTGGCTTTAGGGCACTATGTGTTAAAACACCCTTACAGACTTAATAACTCGGATCTCAGACGTTTTTTATTTTTATTTTTTCTCCATTGCTTTTTGAGATGTTCCTCCAATTAAACTATAGCACTGGATATTACAAACTTTTCAATTTTAGCTCATGTCCGTATGTTACAATGCATGTTGATAATATATGCTAACTGAGCATATGAAGATCCATTTTAGTCAGTATTATGGAGAATTCACAAATTAAATAATTTAGAATGAAATAAACAACAATTAACTTGTTTCAAAAATGGTTTGAGATACGTCTCAGGAGTGGAAATTCCTTACACAACTATCTCTTACCAATTTCACCTTTTTAGCCAAAATAAAAAAAAAACGCAAAATATTTTTGTAATTTTTGAAAATTTTTCAAATTTTTTGTATTTTTCGAAAAATTTTGGACTAAAAATAAAAACAACACAGAAACTAAAAACAAGGTACTGATCAACTAATTCCCTCCCCCAAACCTAAATGAGACATTGTCCCCAATGTCTTAACAGTAGAAGAAGAGTTTAGAAGATAATACCTGGTTAGCTGAAATTCTACACGAAATTAAAGGTTAAGATCCAGATTAATCCGACGCCTCTTACCACGATCATCCTCGGACCAATTTATCTTTGAAAGGATAGGGTCAACTTGTGGTTCATAGATAAGATTTGGTCAATTAGATCCGGAGCAGTTCTTGCAGTGAAGATGAGTTCTTTTAAAGGTTATGACACGAAGCCATTTCTCCGAGCATCATCAAGAAACACACAAAGAAAATCATAAAATCCATCAACGTTAAACAGCCCAATTGGTTTCTGGTGTATTTTCAAGTTCGCCCAAGATAACAATATAAAAATTTCCTCCAATGTGCCCAAGCCACCTGGCAAAGCAATAAAAGCATCAGAACAGTTAATCATTTCTACTAATCGTTCAGACATACCTGGCACGATCAGTTCCTCTCCGTTTGATGGTCCAATAAGATTTGCCTCTGCCAATGGTTTTGGGATGATTTCTAAAACGTGACTTCCTCTTTCCTGTACGGCCTTTGAAACGATCCCTATTAGTCTAAGATTGCCTCCGCCATATACTAAGTGCATATTCCTTACTGCTAAGACTCGACCCAATTCATGTGCTGCTTCTATGTATTGTGGCTTAGTACCAACACAAATACCGTAAAACACACAGATTTTTTTAACTCGTCTTCTTGAAGTGGCTTCCATGTTTTACTCTGGATGTCTTCAAAAGTACAATGATGAGTTGAATTTATAACACCTGAAAAGGGTGAGTAAAATAATAGCACTAGTATTTTCCAAAGGACGATTGTTAGCTAAACAATAAAAAAATCGTGAAAGGTAAAAAAGGTCTGGATCCTGTCGGAGAAAAAAAAATAAAAGAAAACAACAAAACAAATCACAATATTAGGAAAAGACAAAGAGATATAATATGTACAAGAAAATTAGCGGCTTGATTGACGTCTATGCGTCAGGGACAAGCTTCCCATCCAATTTTCTTATAAATTGGCAAACATGGTCTTTTTGAGTCAGATTCCCAAGACTTAACTGTTGTCTTTCTTTTTGAAATTGTGCATATAACACATGAATTTGGTGATACACATATCCACTGGGATGCGTCTCAAGAGTTTTAGATATATCATCCAAAGACTCCTTACTCAAGCCATCCCTAATGAAATTAATCTTATCTTCGAGATTATCAGACATCATTCCTAAAAAACGACAACGAGTATTGCAATTCCAGCATGCACATTTGTAACAAACACCCATTTGCTTAGCTCTACGTTTCTTTGCATAGGTGCTTCTTCCAAAACCAGGCAGATGTGAAATAAAAGATTCAGAAGACTCACCTGCCAATCGGACCTGTGCTTCAATTACCCAATAAATATCATTAGGAACACCATGGATCGTTAATAATCTCATTCGTTCCAAGCGAGCTTTATAGACTTTCATCAGAGAGTTTTGAGGGAGAGAAGGAAATTACTTGTGAAGATTTGTGAGAACTTCTTCCATCGTGAAATGACTTTACCTGCAAAAATTAAACACACAAAAATAAAACACACCAGATCACAATATATACACAAATGCATGGGTTGCCTCCCTGCGAGCGCTAAGTTAACATCGACAGCTAGACGTGACTTCTTGAACATTAGGCTGGATCTGAAAGTGTGACACTTTCTTTTTATCGTCAAATGATTCTCCCCAGTAGTGCTTAACACGCTTGTTTTTACCTTGAAAGTTTTGTTGGAGTCAGGATCATGTATCTCAACGGCTCTATCTGGTAAAACTTCGGTGATCACAAATGGACCTGACCACCGTGATTTTGGCTTCCATGGGAAGAATTTCACCCTTGATTGTTTGTTTAACAGTACCTTTGCCCCGGTTCCAGTTGTATGCGCACTAACTTCTCATCATGTCTCTTCTTGCCCTTTTCTTTGTACAATTTGGCATCCTCAAAGGCTGATTGTGAAATTCCTCTAATTCGTTGAGCTGGTGGAACTTTTTCTCTTCTGTTGCTTGTAGTGCAAGAATTGGCTTTTTAGTGCAACAGACGCTTTATCTTCAGGCTTCACAGGCAATTGACATGTTTTAGGTTTGTCAGTAAAACTTTGCATTGCATTGGAGTTCTGAATGGTACTGTGTATCACATCAAGTCTGAAACATTCCTCCTTCTTTTCATCATCTGGGAAATTCATGGCCTTGAAAACATTGAATGTTACCTCTTGGTCATGTACCCTCATGGTTAATTCTCATTTTTGTACATCAATAATGGTTCGACCTATAGCTAAGAATGGTCTCTCGATATTGATTGGCACGTCTGCGTCTTCCTCCATATCAAGGACAATAAAATCTGCTGGGAAAATGAATTTGTCAACCTTGACCAGCACATCCTCAACTACGCCTCTTGGAAATACGAGCGTTCTATCAGCAAGTTGTAGAGAGACTGAAGTTGGCATTGTTTCTCCAATCTGCAATTTCCTGAAAATAGAAAAAGGCATCAAGTTAACACTTGCACCTAAATCACATAAAACCTTACCAAAGTTATGTTCTCCTATGATGCAAGGAATGGTGAAACTGCCAGGATCTTTCAACTTTGGGGGAAGCTTCCTCTGAATGATGGCGCTGTATTCTTCTGTCAATGCTACTGTCTCGTAATCTCCCAATCTTCGTTTTCATGAAAGAATGTGTTTCATGAATTTTACATAGCTAGGAATTTATTCCAAGGCTTCTGCAAATGGAATATTGATGTGCAGCTTTTTGAACACCTCAAGGAAATGAGCAAAATGCTTGTCCAGTTTGTTTTTCTGAAGACGCTGAGGAAAAGGTGGAGGTGGAGTGATGTTCTTTTTCCTTTGCTTCTTTTTCCTCTATCTGTTGCTTTGTTTCTTTTGAAACTTCCTCAATTGTTGTTTTGGCTCCAACATCTTTGTTGATTTCAGTACCGCTTTTTAAATGATGGCATGACACTGCTCCTTCCCCATGTTCCTTGGATTTGGTTCTGTGTTGCTGGGAAGATTACCTGGCGGTCTGTAACTTTGAGCATTGGCCAGTTGTCCATTTGCTTTGTGATTCTCCAGTGCTTTGATGGAAGCAAATTGGCTTTGAAAGATAGTATCATATGATGCTTGTTGCTTTTTGAACATCTTTGCAATCCATTCTTTCATTTCTGGTTCTTTTTCATGTTCCTGGCCTTTGTTCTGTTGTTGAAATCCTGGTGGTGGATAGTTCTGTGCTGTTGGAATCCAGGTGGTGGATTGTTCTTTTGTCCTGAATTGTTGCTCCATGAAAAATTAGGATGATGATTCCTCTACCATGGGTTGTAGGTGTTGGAATATGAATTGTTCCTCTGTCTGTTGAAATTATTGACATAATTCACCGTCTCTTCAAGTTGGTTTGGTTCTGGTGCTCCTCCATATGGTGAACTTGTGGATCCAGTGCTGAGAGTCTCCATGAATTTTCATATCTGATCCAGTTTTGTGTTGACTGCTGTATTGGCTCCACTTTCATAAATTCCTGCAATTCTTTGGATCAATATCCTTTCTGTTGGCCACAAGGAATTGTTGTTGGCCATTTCTTCGATTAGGTCCCAGACTTGATCTTCTCTTTTTTCCATTAAAGCTCCTCTAGCAGCAGCATCAATTGTGGTTCTCATCAGTCTAGAAAGTCCATTATAGAAGGTTTGGACTTGAAGCCATTTTGGAATCTCATTGTGAGGATATTTCCGAAGCAAATCTTTGTACCTTTCCCAAGCTTCGTAGAGAGTTTCTGAGTCTTGTTACACAAAGGATGTGATGTCATTCCTCAGCTTTCCAGTTTTGGCTGGTGGAAAGTACTTTTCAAGAAATTTGGTGGCTAAAGTGTTCCAAGTTGTGATGGAACCTGCTGGTAGTGAATGTAGCCAAGCTTTAGCTCTGTCTTTCAAGGAGTATGGGAAAATACGCAGTCTCATTGCTTCTTCAGCTTCTCGGTTGTAATTGAAAGTGCCGCAAACTTCCAGGAAGTTACTGATGTGGGCATTAGGATCTTCAGTTGCATTCCCCCCAAACTGAACTGACTGCCGAATCATCTGAATGCATGTTTTGATGTCACCCGCATTTCCTGGTAAGGGAAGAGGTACAATACATGAAATGAATCTGTCAACCACCGGAATGGTTCTGTCTCGAATGGGAATTGGTGGTGCAACCTCCAAAGGTTCAGGTTCCATGTTGACTAAAGCTTATTGGCCTTCTCGCCTTTCCTTTCTCAACTGTCTGATGGTTCTTTCAATTTCTGGGTCAAGCGGTCGTAGTTCAAAGCATCTGGTTCGTCTCATGAAGGATCTGAGAACCTGAAACACAATAAAACAAAAACAATAAGTAAAAAGAAATTAGATACAAGTAAATGTATCTAACCTCTAAACTAATAGTGAAAGATAACTAAGTCCCCGGCAACGGCGCCAAAAACTTGACCGGTGCGTAAACACACACGTATAACGCAAGCGTACCTATCGTTCAAGTAGTATAAAAAGTATCGATCCCACGAGGACTTAATACGTAATCTATTAATTGTATGAGGTCAAATGATTACTAGTATCTAACATGTTGATTGATTGATTTGAAATGGTGATGATTCTAATTTTAAAAAAACAAGTAAATAAAATTGCACAAAAGTATGTTTAAGAAAATTCAATATTAAAAACTATCTAGGGTTGTGAATCTTTCTAATATCTTTTAAAAGATGAAGTGGTTATTTCATGTTTGTGTAATAAATCGGTTTACTAACCTGGAACACTAAATTATGCAAAAGCCTATGTCGATGGTCAGACGCAAATACCCAGTTTAACCCAATTGAACCATATGTCTATGTCAACCAAATTATATGGATTCATTAAGTTTAAGTTCCAATTATGGCTACCCCTCCCGACAGGTATATGTCTATCCTGTAAGGAAATCTATTAAAGGGTTATCTATCCTCAAGGAAGATCGTGGGCTATTAAGTCTAAGGCTGAAACCTAAAATTCCTTTGTCAAGTTTATTTTAGATTTACCACATCAATCTTATTGGTGATCAGAAAAAAGAAGCATTAAGCTTAAGACTTAATAAGTAAACATTTAAATTACACAAACTATAAAATAACCCCTTATAAACCGGTGATATTAGAATTTATCACAACCCCAGATAACTGGCTTAGTTACGACACATATTTACGGGTAGTAAAAACTTAAATAAAATAAAAGACATAAAGTACAATGCTGAAAAGTAAATTGTGAAAAGTAAATGACGGAAGGAAAAAATGCTGAAATTAAATACTGAAAATTAAATGCTGAAAAGTAAATGCTGAAAGTAAATTACTGAAAAGTAAATGCTGAAAGTAAATTGCTGAAAGTAAATTGCTGAAATGTAAATGCTGAAAGTAAATTACTGAAAAGTAAATAAAGTAAAAGTACAATAAAAGAAAATGCTGAGTTAAAAGGATCCACTTTTATTACTTCTATTTTAGATATCTCCCTTAATATAATATATTAACTTTGCATGATAATTACCAACCAGCCATATAGGCGGTATCCAGATTAAGTCAAATTAATAATTGATTACCAACCAACCAATCAGGCGGTATCCAGTTTAGTCAGGTTAAAACCAATTTAAATAATTACCAACCGATCAATATGGCGGTATCCTCGTTAAGTCAGGTTTTAACTAGTTTATATATTATAATTAAAGGAGATTAATCTAAATATTAGTAATAAAAGTTTTACCTTTTACCCCAGCAAAGGGGAGTTACCTCCTCATTACTGAAAAGAAAAACTGAAAATTAAAGAAAGAAAAAGTACATGCGTAAAAGTAAATTGCGGAAAGTAAAAACTGAAAAGTAAAGAAAAGAAAGTGCGAAAGCGGAAATTAATTACTGAAAGCTGTAAATAAATAAACAAGATACAATCTTCTTAATATTCTTAAGGAATTCCTTAGAAGAAAGTATGAATTTACAAATGAAATTTACAAATGAAATGACTTGGTATTTATAGGCAAAATTTTGCCTCCATCAAATCATCCACCAAATCCATTTTTAATTGCTCCACTAATTGCTAAACTAATTGCTCCACCCATCCATTATTAATTGCTTCACTAATTGTTTATCATGTTTGGTGGTGATTTGATAATTTTTATTATTTATTATTTATATTTATTTATTTTTTGCTTTGAAAATGATTGAAAATGACTTTAATAATTACACACAACACAGTTTTGGATGGTTCATCAATTTCAGGCATGAAATCTTCAGAATTCGAATTATTTTGTCTTTAAAAGTTGTAGATCTTTGAGTCTTCTTTAATCTGGAACTTGAATCAGCTCAATCAGATATCGGAATAAAAGGTTATGTCCAAACTACGATAGATGCGCAAAATTGGAATTTCCAAAACTGCACTTTGTTAAAACGCCCTTTCAAGTTTCCAATCTCCAAAATTAATATGTCAAGTCCAATTTTTACCCTTATTTGACCCACATTTCGTCCTAAATGATTTCATTGTGTCCCAATATTATTTTATCTGTAAAATAAACTAAAACACATCAAAACGTTCATCAAACCCGAGAAACTAAACACAATATTAAGTAAAATGAGCGGTAAATATTGATATATTTTCCGCTCATCATATAGCAAAAAATATAAGGGCTAAAAGAAATGATTCAGTTCAAATGGTCGTGGATATGCCCCTATTAACATAAACATATTGAATTCAGAAAGTACTTTACAAGTTAAGTACATGTACCAATTCGAAGGAAACTTAAGCTCAGATCATTGGGAATTGAGTATTTCTAATACACCTTAGAAGACATTATATAGAATGAAACAAGAGATAGATATAATTTTATGAAGGATACCATTCATTAAGAAGTCTAGAGATATGGCACAAAACCCCAGAGTTGAGCATTTATTTACAAGAATCAAATGGAATATATCGAGGTAAGAGATTCCCAAAAGTCTTAGTATCAAGTTCCTAAGTAAAATAGTAGAAAAAAAGTAAAGGGAAATAATAGCAGCATAGGTCAGACACCTTAAAACCAAATTATACAACTTCACATTAGAAGGGATTCGAGGACGAATCCTATTTAGTGAAGGAGATTTATAACGACCGAAAATCCTGACTACTGTCACATCATGGGACGAGTGTCACATAATATAAATTAAGTTTAGACATATATACCCTCATGAATGACTTTGGGGACAATTGGAAAATTCTTCGAAATTTCGATACTATATGGTATGATATTCCATTCCAGACAGCCCATAGTATTTGGGCCGTAACGCTTTCATAAGAACTCCAATTTTTATGAATTTTATATTGTTAGAAATCTAAGACTGAGACTCACAACTTTCACGTTGAATATTTTTCCAAATTTGAAACTGAAGTAAGTAAAAAATTGTGTTTTCCAAAACTGCTATAGTAATTTCGAGAATTGACTAGAAATGAGACATGTGGCAAAATCTCAACCACTCCTTTTATCATAAAAATCAGCCACCTTACCTATAAATAAGGCACTATTCATGCATCCCTTGAGAAGTGAAAAATGGGAGCTTGAATTGAGGGGAATATCTTCAAAAGTTTCTTCATTTCCATGGAAATAATGAAGGAATGGTGATGAGCTCTCACGTTTCTTGGTCAAGTAAAATTCCATTCGCTTTCTATCTTCTCAATTTTCAATTTTGAACAAAGAATATAAAGCCAAAAATTCGCACCTTATAAACCCTAGAATTTGAGATTGCTAAAGTGGCTTTAATTGGGTTGCTAGCATGTATTTTGGAAAGTAACATGATATTATTATTATGGATTGAGGTTTTTTTGTGGATGTGAATGTATTGGGGGGAAAGTTGAATGTGCTTCTTGTGTTGTTATGAATAAATTGGTACATAAAAGTATGGGTTGAATATGCCTCTTGAGTATACATATTGTAGTTAAAGAGGTCCTTATATGAAGGTTTTAGTGTGGGAAGTGTGTTTGGAGCAAGTTAGACTTGGAAAGGTTGATATCAGGCCCCGAAATTGGCCTTGCGTCGTGACGCCAAGCACCTCACGTCGCGACGCGTTCTGGAAAAATAAGCCCCAATTCGATTCAGTGTTGTAAGTGTCGCAATGCGCGTGGACTCGCATCACGAAGTGAACCAAAATAGTTCTCTGTCTCGGCCTTCTCTAGGACGTGTCACGACGTGCAAGCCTTTGCGTCGTGACGCATGGCCATTTTCCAGGATAATATTTTTACCAATTCAGTTTCGACTCAGGAAATTAGAGATCGCCTGAGGGACTTCTTATCATCTTATAGACACGTAAATTACCATGACACAAATGAAAAACCCCATGTAGCGATGATAGTTTCAAAATATATTTCACTATATGTATTCTAATTAGTTATCTATTAAAGGTTATTACAGGAACCTCAAATTCCTTCGGTAATATGAAGTTATGCTTGCAGGACTTCAAATCAGTGAGTGGACCTCTTTTCTCGAGTTACTTTTCTTTTAAATATTTTAATGTAAGACTTACATTTAAAAGCATATAGGGCGATAGCCAAAGTCTGATTTCAGTTATTTTACATTTGATGATGTTTTAGAAAGAAATGTTTTCAAAGCATGTTTTTTTTTATGTTTTCGAGGCATGAGGGAAAATCCACCTCAGTATGTAACTTGATTCAGATATATAATTGACGAAAAGCACATGTGTACATGTAGAGGACTAGGGGGACGACGATACTTAACGTCCCCAGATCCTAGTTCAGGACTAAGGATGACAGATGCCCGTAGATCCTAGATTCAGAGCTTGGAGGGTAGCATAGATTCACACACCTAGTTCTAGTTCAATGGCTTGGGGGACGGCGATACGTAACGCCCTAAGTGTTGGGGTTGGTGCTCATAGCGCCAATTCCCGGTTGTATTTCTTTTGAATACTTCTGTAAAACATTATTATTATGAATAATATATGCAGTTTCTATAATATAAGCTATCCTTTTATATGGTAAAGACGTAATGACCTTAGAATGATTAGTCATGGTACTGTTGCAAAAGCGTCGCAACTGACATTGAGTAGTATCATGATGTTTTCATTCTCAGACTGTTCCTGGTCAAGGTTTACACTACTTGGTCAGTATAGTAATCCGTTGAGACCAGTACATGTCGTATACTGGAATATATGATTCTAATGGTTTCTCAATGAACCATTAGTCTTGGAGACTAGTATAGACGTGTAGGTGTTTATAGCGGATAAACACTGAATGACTCACCGAAGATTCTTAATTGATGGTACACCAACGTCAATAAGAATCTTCACGGGTTGAGTAGCACTTGTGATTCTTAGACTTGAGATGCCATTATGGGCACATGAGACATCTTCTACACTTAGATGGCAGTCACGTCACCGATCTATATAGATCATACCTCCGCCTGTTCGTTGGGTGTAGATAGATCCTCAGGGTGTCCTATGTGTATCAAGATAGGATCCGTCAGTTCTGTGTACCAGAGCATAGGTAGTCCATATGATTAGCAATCAGATAAAACCATGGGCCCGTGGTAAAGTTTAGAAGCTAGTTCTAAACATTCTTTTAGAGATTGCTAATAGAATAGTCGACTGGATAATCCCCATAGAGATTTGACGTTTACATCTATATCTCTGGGATTTATCCGGATACCTGTGACGGAGGAATTATACATTTGCCATGACCTCGACCTATATGGTTCAGTGAGATTATCTGTGATCGTCATAATTTACGGGTGGATAAATTATGGACACGAAATTTGATTTCGTGACGGATATGCCTGAATCTAGAGAGTCTCAATAATGAAATATACTCGTAGAGCACTAGAGCAACAAATATAAATAATGTTGATTATTTATAAAGTCGTTTAAAGGTTAAACGCAAAATACATGCTAAAGGGACCCGATAGTCATTTGATTAATTATTGTGTATTTACATTTAATACTTGATTAATTTAAATACAAATTAATTAATAGTCAAATTAAGATATTTGACTAATATCCTAAATGAATATATGTATTTGATATTTAATGTAAATATAATACATATGTTTAATATATATTTGTATTTATTTAATTAATTAATTAATTAATTATTAAATGATTAAATTAATTAAAATATAAATATCTTAACATTTGGATATTTGGTTTAAATGATTAAGTTTCCTTTGTTGACTTAATATAAATATCTATAAAGTGTTATTAGATATTTAATCAAGTTGATCAAATTTATGTTAAATGAAAATGAAATTAATATTCTTGTATTTGGCTTGGCCAAATTCGGCCAAGGCTAAAGTGTAACAAGTATATATTGTTTTCATTTCATTTCACTTTCTAACCTAATACACTTTTACAAAAACTCCATTAAAAGAAAAAAGAAAGAAGCTTGTGAAGAAGAAAAGAAAAAACCAAAGAAAGGCTTGGATTTAGTAAGTTTTCTCAACTTACTATTAGATAAGAAAATGTTCCTTATGATCTAGGCTACATCTTGTGATGTTCTTAAGTTATTCTTTTCTTTATTCTTTGAGTTTTTTTATGAATGGAATTTTGGTGGAAGTGTTGAGCATGTGTAATGATGGAAGCTTGTGACTAGTGTAGTTGTAAGCATTCTTTTAAGGTTTTGGAAACCTTGTTGCTAATCTAGAGTTGTTGACCCACTCTTAGATGACCTAGATTTGATCTTGAGTTGTTTCATTGTGTTGAGAATTTGATTGGATGAAAGAATGATGATTAAAGTAATTGATTTAAACTATTTGGTCTAATTTGTCCAATTTGAAGAAATTGAAAAATTAGGGTTCATGACCAATTCCAAATTTGGGGCTTTTCATTTATGTTGTGTATTTGGATGTGTATATGATGCATATAAAGTTTCATGTTGATTGGATTACATCTTGATGTGTTTTGATGCATGAAATGACAAAATGCACAAAACCCCCTAATGGAGGCTCTCTGCGAAGTGAGGGAAATTTGGGGATTTTGGTTGCCTTGGTGTTTAAATGTTTTGAACATGCTAAGTTCATCTTAGAAATGATTTAGAATCATTCAAAATTGATTTCATCAATTACGGACTAAAATGGACAAAAATACCAACTAAGGGTAATTTGGTAAATTCACTTAAATATGATTTATTGAATTTTATTTTCATAATTTGATTATTGGATAATTAAATAAATATGTTTATTTAATTAATCCGAGAAAAAGTTTTGAAATCGGAAAATCTGATTTTTCCACCGCTTCCGCTTGCGTTACCGGATTTAGCCCCTAAAAACCCCTTCACTAAGACCACTAGTTTCAGAGACAAGAGTGGAATGCTTTGGGGGACCGCGATACATAACGCCCCAATGTCATGGATTTGCACTCTTGGCTCTAATTAGGCGTATGGGGGCACGATGATACGTAACGCCCCCATGCGTCAGGTATTTCAGAGACAAGTATCAAGTTTTTAGAAAACAGTTTTCAGAGATCAGTTTACAGATGCAGATTTCAGAAATAGTTTTCAGAGAAAAGTTTTGCAGAAAAGTAAAGTTTTCAGAAACAGCCGTTTTATAAGAAACTTTCAGAAAAATTTTCATAAAGGTTTCAAGAAAGAGACATGCTTTCAGGAAAGAAAAATTTTCAGAAAATATCCGAATTGATTTCCAAAATATAGGTTTTCATAAAGTATTTCATATTTATTTTAAAACCGTCCACTCACTTAGATCGTACAAATGATCTAATCCCTCACTCACAGTGTTTTTTTTTAGGTTCTTGTATGGCGAGCTCGGGAGGACGTATACTGATGGGAGTCACTATGGTGCTCGGTCCACCAGGTCAAGTCAGAAGTAGAGTTCAGCCGAGTCAAGTAAAGTCCAATCTCAGATATTTTTATAACAGAGTTGTGTATGAGCATCCATGTGTAGAGTTTTAAAATTTATGATATTGTCAGTTATGTCGTATGTATATTATATAACGAGCTATGTTGTGGATTTGGGCATTGGTCTCATATATGAAATTATGTTGAGAAAAGTATCAGTACTGTTTGTAATTAAAAAGTCAGTGGCTTAGGGGGATAGTACAACATATTCCTTGCCGGTAACATCTCCGGATTGGGGATGTTACAGCTCAACACCTTAGAAAATCAGTCTGATTCCATAATTCTTTTTTAAGATTTATGGAGTGTAAGCTCTTGTGTGTTTTATTTTTCAATCTTTGTTGTAATTTATTTTTCTTTCATTAATAAAATAATGTGTGTTCTTATTCAAATCATAAGTAACTAATTTATTTCTAATTAAGGCAAAATGGTGAAGCTTTTGGTACAAAAATATAAATAATTTTTGCTTATGTTATATATATGGATTTTATTATTTCGCAATTAATATTTGCATTTTAATTCTTTCTCATTTTGTGGGAGTCTTGACATTTTGTAAAAAGTCTTTGGATATGCCATTGTGGATCTATTATAACACCCTGCTAGAGACTTGGCACTATCTGCAGGAGACGGGAATAACCCATCTCCTCGAGCCTCAAATCTGACAAAAAACAGACACCATAAAACTGGACAACCTGGAACATAGTCCAGGACCAAAATTACCTATCACATAAAATCAAATACGCAAAAATGAATTATGGTCCACCCAAGACATACTAAATCATCAACGTCAATACACTAGGGCTTCGTGCCCATAATAACACGTACAAATCAAAAAATTTATTTTCATATATACAAAACAACATGTAAAACACAATAAAGAACATATTCATTATAACTGCTAGACTTCTACGATATTTCCCATGACTCTAGAGTAGGTGACTGCAAGGTGATCCTTCATCTCGAGCATAAGCATCCAAAGCTTGATGGCTGACCGTTCTGATTACCAACCTGGAAAACTAGAAAACTGACGTGGTATGAGTTATAAAATTTAGTAAGTAATCACGCATGACAAAAGTATACAAGTCAAACATAAAATTATAACACCCCAGTAATCCTGACGACTATTACGTTATGGGATATATGATACAAATTATGTTAGAACACGTATACACTCATGAAATGGCTTTTTGGGCATTCGGTACATTTCTCACAATTTTGATTCAAAATTCGTTCTAAGATTAAATCCGGACAACCCTTGGTATTTGGGCCATAAGGTTTTCATACGATCTCTGATTTTTATGAACTTTATATCGTCGGAAAGTTAAGATTGAGACCTATAACTTTCACGTTGAATATTTTCCAAACTTCGAACTAGAAGCAGGTCAAGATATAAAATTCAAAAATTCAGATAAATAGTACATGCAGACCTATCTAGAGAATTCTATATTTCTCTCTAAAACATGTAGAATTCTCTAGATAGGTCCGCATGTTCTATTCATCCAGATTTTTGAGTTATATTTTGACCAGTTTCGCGTTCAAATTTGGAAAAATATTCAATGTGAAAGTTATAGGTCTCGATCTTAGCTTTCCGATGATATAAATTTCATAAAAATCGGAGATCTTATGAAAACATTACGGCCCAGATACCATAGGCTATCCAGATTTAATTTTAGAACGAATTTCGTATCAGAATTGTTAGAAATTTATCGAATGTCCAAAAAGACATTTCAAGAGTGTATGTGTTCGAACATAATTTATATCATATATTATGCGTCCCATGATGCAATAGTCATCAGGATTATCGGGGTGTTACGAATTATGCCCTCCTTAAATAGGATCCATCCTCGAATCCCTTCTGATGCTGAACTTTTTAGGTTAGTCTTGGTTTGAAGGTATATGTTCTCTTCTACTCTTGTCTTCCTTTACTTATTTTCTGCTATACTAATTTAGAACTCAATACTATGACTTCTGAGAATCTTTTATCCTGGTATACAATATTCGATTCTTATAGCTGAAAGCTTAACCCTTTGAAAGTCCCATTGGAACCGTTATTTCTCATGTAGAAATATAGTCCGTATAATATACATATTGTCTATACAGAGATGTATTCCTTCACATAACTTATCATTCATAAAATTTATCTATCTCTTATTCTACCCTTCATGACGTCCTGACAAGGTGTACTAGGAATACTTAATTCCTCATGGTCTGAACTTAAGTTATTCTCGAACTGGTGTCCAAGTGAATCACCCATTTCTGTTTGATACTATATGACTATATTTTTCTTTATCTCCTCATTTTCTTTAAGGGTTCAATCTCTTTAGATTTTCTAAATGAATTTAATGCATTCATGCTAATATGGGCATAACCACGACTGTTCCACTTGAATTATTTATTCTACTGTTCCACTTGAATTATTTATTCTCACCTCTTATTTCTCTTGCCATGATAGTACTAATTCTTAGATATCACTTGGGGCTTCTGTTACTGTTGAAGAGGAACAAGCTCCAAGCTTTGAGAGGATTCCAAGCTCTTAGATTGGTTTCCCTATCACCTTTGTATGATTCCTTGTTGGTGCTAGCCTTAGATGATTTGCAACAAATCTTCTTCTTCCTCCTTTAAGCTCACGGCAAATGGAAGAAAAATGGAGAGAGTTTCTTTTCTTGAAAATGGCATGAATAGAGAGATGAGATGTGTGTTGACTTGTTAAATTTGATTTCAAAAATCTAATAATCATTTACCAAAGTTTTGGTAAAAGTCTTACACAAGCCATCAAGTTTGAGTGTAGAATAATCCACCATCATTCCATCACCTAATACCATCACCAAAAAGGTAAAAGGTTGACAAGTGATATGACATGATGTGACTTGTGAGCCCCACTTGATTCAAAATACGAGTGGGCCCGCAAACACTCTCGTGCTCGGGTTCGCTAATTCCGAATTAACGAACTTTTTCGTTGCGACGTAATTAAATCTAATTTAAATAAATAATTATGCCAAGTAAAATCACTATTCACGTCGCTTGCGAATTAATTCTAAATTAACTCGTTTGCCCGAATTAAAATCTAATTTTAATTCTGCGTCGAAATCTAATTTCGTATAATATATCGAATATAATAGTTTATCGATTAATTCCAAATTAATCATTTTATCTCTTCAAATAGTATTTTATCCTAGATAAAATCTCTCTGTAATTAATCTCAGATTAATTATGCTCGAATCATACGTCATCGGTGAATCTTCGGGACGCGACCCAAGAGATCCCTTGATATGTTGGCAGTAAATCCGGTCGTCGGACTATTCGAACACG
The DNA here is from genome assembly GCA_019454045.1 of Zanthoxylum bungeanum. Taxonomy (NCBI): domain Eukaryota; kingdom Viridiplantae; phylum Streptophyta; class Magnoliopsida; order Sapindales; family Rutaceae; genus Zanthoxylum; species Zanthoxylum bungeanum. The sequence goes on from SKCR01052675.1 coordinate 81,670, forward strand.
TATGTACCTCGTACTATGTTTTTATCGATTGAAGAGACATGGTTGGCTTCTAGCAAATCACCGTGCCTACCCAATTCTCCATAAATATTCTTAATGGAATATATAATCTATGTCAGGCGTAGTATACGTAGTATTACGTATTGCGATCCAGTATCGGATGTCACATGCAAGGCCTGGGGCTGGAATAGTGTCTGCCCCGTATGAAGCATATATCTGATTACAAACAACTAGTCTCTTTAATCGGATAATCATGACCATGTCATATTATCCCGATGGTTACAACCATTTAGAGTACCAGTTCTGTATCCCTGCGTGATCATCTTCTCCATATGACTAAAGCGATACTTCCATCTTGACATCACACCCAATACACTACGATTCTCAATAAACCCAGAAGAGGCGTACACAGAACCTGTTAAAGTCCTAAACGACCAAAACCAAAACGTATTGATTGTCGTAAGTACTAGCGATGTAAGTCTCAGGTTAAAACCAAATACACCTACCCTGATGCGGATTACCATAGACACATAGTCATACTACCAATGGGATTTTGCGGGGTCTATCCAGAGTGAAGCTGTTTTCGTACCATCGGTAAACACAACCTCCTATCACACTTGCATAAGTATCCAATACTTAAATATATGAGAATTATGTCGTTACGCTTCCATAACACGCATAAGTGCAATGCTAGTCTATTCCGCATTATCGATGTCCAGTCTCGATAATACTATGACTAGGGATATTTAATGATTAAACCTATATGGATTGATACTGTCTCATATCTTATAATCCGGAACTAATCATAAGGACTTTTATCATTTATATATTCAAGTAATCAAATTACAAAATGATAAAATGCAATTTCATTGCTACATAATTAATTTGTACAAAAACCACAATGTCTTTTACAAATAGTGACGCTATGGGTCATAATTGTCTAACAATCTCCCACTTGGCCTATAGCCAGTCACTCAAGCATCTAATACCTGAACTATATACATGTCGCTCAAACTTTTGCTGAGGAATAGCTTTCGTCAGCGGATCTGTAATGTCATCCTCTGATGCGACCTTCTCGATCTTCACATCGCCACGATGTATGATCTCACGAATCAGATGGAAACGTCGAAGAACATGCTTGGATCTTTGATGCGACTATGGTTCCTTAGCCTGTGCTATAGCCCTGTTATTTTCACAATACAATGGAACGGGCTTCCAGTAATCTTAACCACGATAGTCCAACTATTCGATTAACGATGTATGGGTACAGTCTAACTGTTACAAGAAAAATAATAATGTATTAGTCCAACTAATAAAATAATTGACGAAATAATTTGAAAGCGCGTAAAGCTAAGTATTTGAACGAAATTGAAAATTCAATACTAGCCTCCCACTATTTTTCGGCGAGCCTCTAACCCTCTGTTGAGCACTCGGGAAACCTAGTTTCCTAGTGGGCTAGGATCCCGTTAAATAACACACAACCTTGACTTTGGGCAACAAGCTGTATGATATTTAACTAGGTAGATCTCTAAGATCAATTGGATCTCATCCAATTCCTAGATCCGGTAGGTGGACCTCCAAGTCCGAAACATATATACAATATATATGCCAATATATCCAATATATTTTCCTAACCTTTTTCCTCTGAATCAACTAAGCCTTGGCTTTGGCACAACAAGCTTAATGATTCCAGTTAAGCGAAACTCATTGACTTTGGAAAGCTTCGTAATCAATGTCGATGGACAAGAAGTGATCTTGAATTTGGCCAACAAATCACAACTTGGACAAGACACACGATATGCAACAAAGCCTTCATGATTCAAACACATCCGCGATGGACAAAGGTCTTGACTTTGGCCAACAAACCAGTGCCAATCTTGGATCTTGAGTAAGAATCACTCAATGGAAGGAAAACGCTTAATATGTTTTGAGGGTTTTTCGCTTAAATTGGCAACCAATTTATTATCTTTGTTAGGTCTCATCATACACCCTTAAGCACGCATTCTAAAAGCATAATAAGGCGTGAAAATAAATTAATAATGATATGCGGATAGATATCTCACAGATTGTTCCTAGAACAAATCACTCTATTTCATCTCCCCGGCTAGCACTATTCTAACTTCTACCCAATTACATAATACAATTAAAGAAACCTTATTAACATTGAGGGGAATTAGGTGAGAAGATAATTACAAAGAATCAATAGAGATAAGGCTGGACACGCAGGTCCAATTTAATAAATTCTAAATTTACAACAATTTCCAAAATTACCCTTTCCCTTCTAATATCCATCCGATATACATTACTCATTCAACACATCCATGTATTCACTCATAGCATGTTATTCCATCAATCTAATCCAATTAATTAATCTTTGAATTAAGTGATCATCCAGTGTTCAAACAACGATTTGATTTGCGCGAGTCCAACTTGTTTGAGAATAAGTACTCGAAGTACGAATTCTTGAATTATATCGAACTACAATTTAAATCTAATTTAATTCATATTCAATACTGATCATTTATTTAATTCCTAATTAAATAACTACACTTTTTAATGTGCTTTAATGACTTAGATTCCAAATCTAATCTTAATGGGTCTCAAAGCCCAATTAACATCCAATGTCGTTTAATTAAAGTCCAATGGGCTTTCAATTGATTTCATAAGGCATGGACTTTGGTCAATATGGGTCAAACCCAAATACCAAGGCCCAATAAAGGAATCACCCTATTTGCCAAGAAACCAATTTCGGCCCAATTAAACATTTAAAGCCCATTTGTTATATTTGGACTTAATGGAATGATTTAGGCCCAATTTGGATCCAATCCAATTGGCCTAAACCAAATTGGCCCAACCAAGCCTATTAGGCTCAAATACAACAATTATAAGCCCAATTCTAAATCAAGCCCAATTTATTAAATTCTAATTTTCCAAAATTCATAATTTAATAAATCAAAGTGATTAGCCATGATTAATCTTTTAAATTAACATTTCCAAAATACTAATCTAATCCATTAATCATGTTTATCATCATCAACACATGTCCAACATTATTGATTCAAAAAATCATTTCATTTCATGCTATTGCTCACGGCATTGGTGGGTTTTATAAATCCGATTTCGATTTTAATCCAATTAAATCCTAAATCAATTTATCCCATGTCTTTAAACTCATCCAATGATCAAAAGAACAAAAAAATACCATGACATTAGGGTAAACATGCATTCGGCCAAGCCCTTTATTTGGGGAAAAATTAATCCAATTCAATTTTCATGAAATTGATCATGCATAACACTATGTTATCATCATTCAAGCATACTCAATCAATCAATTTTATCAAATCATGCTCAAATCATTTTTACCCAAATTTTAGCATAAGAACCCTAATATTTTTCATGCTCAAATTAGGCTCAATGATACCATTGTTGGTTTCTATTATAGTCCCAAGATAAATTTAAGCATTGAAAATGAATGAATACTCAAAGAAGAATGGCGGAATCATACTTACAATGAACGGATTATGGAAGTGTTGATAACAAAAATTTTCTCCTTGTAGAAGCCCTCCAAGATTTCGGCCAAGGTCCCAATTTGTTGAAGATGAACAAGCTCCAAGCTTTGAGAGGATTCCAAGCTCTTAGATTGGTTTCCCTATCACCTTTGTATGATTCCTTGTTGGTGCTAGCCTTAGATGATTTGTAACAAATCTTCTTCTTCCTTCTTTAAGCTCACGGCAAATGGAAGAAAAATGGAGAGAGTTTCTTTGCTTGAAAATAGTGTGAATAGAGAGATGAGATGTGTGTTGACTTGTTAAATTTGATTTCAAAAATCTAATAATCATTTACCAAAGTTTTGGTAAAAGTCTTACACAAGCCATCAAGTTTGAGTGTAGAATAAGCCACCATCATTCCATCACGTAATACCTTCACCAAAAAGGTAAAAGGTTGACAAGCGATTTGACATGATGTGACTTGTGGGCCCCACTTGATTCAAAATGCGAGTGGGCCCGCAAACACTCCCACGCTCGGGTTCGCTAATTCCGAATTAACGAACTTTTCTGTTGCGACGTAATTAAATCTAATTTAATTAAATAATTATGTCAAGTAAAATCACTATTCACGTCGCTAGCGAATTAATTCTAAATTAACTCGTTTGCCCGAATTAAAATCTAATTTTAATTCAGCGTCGAAATCTAATTTCATATAATATATCGAATATATTATTTTATCGATTAATTCCAAATTAATCATTCTCTCCCTTGATATAGTATTTTATACTAGATAAAATCTCTCCGTAATTAATCCCAGATTAATTATGCTCGAATCATACATCATCGGTGAATCTTCGGGAAGCGACCCAAGAGATCCCTGGATATGTTGGCAGTAAATTCAGTCGTCGGACTATCCGAACACGTATGTACCTCGTACTATGTTTTTACCGATTTACGAGACATGGTTGGCTTCTAGCAAAGCACCGTGCCTACCCAATTCTCCAGAAATATTCTTAATGGAATATATAATCTATGTCAGGCGTAATATACGTAGTATTGCGTATTGCGATCCAGTATCAAATGTCACATGCAAGGCCTGGGGCTGGAATAGTGTCAACCCCGTACGAAGCATATATCGGATTACAAGCAATTAGTCTCTTTAATCGGATAATCATGACCTTGTCATATTATCCCGATGGTTGCAACCATTTAGAGTACCAGTTCTGTATCCCTGCGTGATCATCATCTCCATATGACTAAAGCAATACTTCCATCTTGACATCACACCCAATACACTACGATTCTCAATAAACCCAGAAGAGGCGTACACAAAACCTGTTAAAGTCCTGGACGACAAAAACCAAAGCGTATTGATTATCGCAAGTACTAGAGATGTAAGTCTCAGGTTAAGACCAAATACATCTACCCTGATGCGGATTCCCATAGACAAATAGTCATACTACCAATGGGATTCCGCGGGGTCTATCCAGAGCGAAGCTATTTCCGTACCATCGGTAAACACAACCTCTTATCACACTTGCATAAGTATCCAATATTTAAATATATGAGAACTATGCTGTTACGTTTTCATAACACGTACAAGTGCAATACTAATATATTCCGCATTATGGATGTCCAGTCTCGATAATACTACGACTAGGGATATTTAATGATTAAACCTTTATGGATTGATAATGTCTCATATCTTATAATCTGGAACTAATCATAAGGACTTTTACCATTTATATATTCAACTAATCAAATTACAAAATGATAAAATGCAATTTCATTGCTACATAATTAATTTGCACAAAAACCACAATGTCTTTTACAAATAGTGACGCTATGGGTCATAATTGTCTAACAGTTACTCCTCGCACTTAATGTATAACTATTTTACTTTGTACTACAGCCGACAACCTTCGTTTTCCTTGAATTTAATGATATATCTAGTTCTTCACTTCTTTTTTATAGTATAACTCTTTTAATGGCCTTACTGAGTGTATCTTCAATTTTTCTTCTTAACTAACGCCTTCATATTTTTAAAGGTAATTATGTTTACTATCGTTAGGTTTCGTTACGTTTTACTATAGTTCTGGAATACATATATGCAAGGATAATCCTTGTTGCTAGTAAAACGATCATACTTAATACATCTCCAGTTCCACATGTTCAACTTGAACTTGGCATTCATTCTCTTCACTTAACTGCTTAGCTGTCTATTTCCTCTTCGCTAATTTTCAACTACTAATGGGACTTCGTCCTCTACGTTCTTCTATTTCTACCTATACTTTATAATCAAGCTCTCTACATGCTCTAGGTTTATCATCAGAGTTTTTCGATATAAGTTTGTCCAAGATATTAATCCTTACTGTTAACGTCAACACTAGCGACTTAGTTCTAGTTATTGCTCATATTCTTTTTCGTTTCATATCTGATGGAATTTCCAATCTTACCTCGTCGCTGAGAAAGCCTGCTATTTCGCAGTACTATTGAATTAAACCATGGAAAGTTTATTTTTGTACCTATGTGCCTTTGTCATTATTTATCTAATATATTTTCTATTGTCGTGTTACCTCGACGGTTCCATCTCCAAATATTTTACTTGTTGTCTTTTATCTTCTTTCCTGCTCTATTCTATACTTGGAACTTTTGTGGTCTATGTCTCTGTCTCCTTATCCAAAGGATATCAACTTTTACATGTCCCTAGTCATGTCTAACACTGATTCTTTTGCATTCTGCTATAGCTTGACTAATATTTTTTCTCTTAATCATCTAATCTAGACCATTTTTCTTCTAAATCTTTTACTTAGCGCTATTTTCTGCTTCTACTCTATTGTTGTACTATATCTGAATATTTTTTATTTCGATCCACTTTCATTGCGCATTCACGTGTTTCTAAGAGTATCTTGAGGTGAACATCGAGGTCCATTTTTGCTACTGTTGTCTATCGAGGGTTGGGAGGGTGGGGATTGGTTATGAAGTCTTCCTGGTTATGGTGATCTCATTAGCTACCTGTGTTGTGGTTATACTTACTACTCATCCAAAATCCTAGGACTCCCGTGTTTACCTATCTAGTGTTGGCTCCCACACTAAGGTACTTCTGCTAAGTACCATCTGAATTTCCTTCTTCAACTTCACTTCTGATTCTTTTTCCAACTATCGATCATACTACCTCTTATTGTGGACGTCATCTAGGGTCATGCTCTCTGAAAACTCTATCATGCTGCCTCTATAACTCTTCCTACTAGTCTCTGTTGCTTAACTGTTTTAAGTCATTACTCATCTGGAAAGCTCTACATCTACTTGGATCAACTAGAGCATCCATTTATTAATACTTTTGGTTCGAATGTTACTTCCCTATTAGTTATCTCATTCTAGCAGAAAAAGGGGCTATTTATGGATTGTATCTCTAACTTTGCGTTTCTTACTCTGACTCTTTACTTCTCTAAGCATTTACTTTCTCGAAGGCTATTTGTTCTACGATAGGGCGGTTTATTTCTTTTAGATCTAGTTAGTCATTCCGTGAATTTGATTCCCTTTATCTTGTATAAAATATTACGATCTCAATATTTTTTTTATTTAGATTCCGTTGAACTCCTAGATTTGGCTATTTAGCCGTCTCGTGATCTGTCCATTCCGTCAGATACTCTTATTTACTTGTTCAACTTCTCGCTGAGCTCTACGTCAGGGTGAATACATGCTTTGAATGCTTACTAGAGTCGGGCCGCTGGGAGGAAGAATTACTTTACGTTCCATTGGAAGATGCATCGACTATTATGTGTCTTAAGGTTCCTTAGTCTTTATCACCTATTTTGGGGCCTCCATTATCGTTTCTCTCTTCAAGCTATATTATCTATGTTACTATATGCACTGAACTTTCTTTTTACTAACTGTATCCTTATGTATTGTCTCCATATCCTATCTTTTGGGTCTAAGATGTATTGCCGAGGTTAGTGGTGGTTCATCTTATGAGCTAATCTCTAGATCTCTACTCTTGTTATAGGTCACGGCTATGGTACCCTGTCCTATTATCTGTACTGGAACTCTTGTTAACACATAAGTACCTCTAATCTCATAGGTCTGTCCTTTTAATCTTTCATGAATTCCTACTAGTATTGGTCTGATCTATTGATTATACTATGTTTGGTCTTTTCTGTGAACTTCTACTAGTATTGTAAGTCTCATGCTAGCTTGCTTAAATTCTTGAGCTATGTTAGGTTCTCTTATTTCTTACTTTAAAAATTTCTTTGGACCTTTTCTAGGTGATCTTACCTTTTAATGTCTTATGTTTCTGTCTTAGGATAAACTCTCGTGGATATTCACTGATATTAGTCTCATCTAAGAATCCCTACTTATGCTGCCAACTGCCATTTTTGTTTATGTCAGGTTCTCCATGTGGTCTCTTGTTGGGTGAACTATCTCTCATTGTTCGCTACTTTTATCTCAAAATATATCACTATAGGCACCAAGCTTTCTTACGATTATTTCTATCTATGTTGGGAAGGGTGAGACAAGCATCTTATGTTTCGACGGACATGGATGCCCTTATTCTGGTATCATGTGCCCTGATGGAGTTTATTACTCATGTAAGATAGATATGAGATAGGCTCCGTCAGGACAACTTCCTTAACCGGTATCATTGAGTGGTGAGGATTTTGGTAGATCAGGACTTATCTATATCAGCTTCTTTGGTTAAGGCAACTAATCATTTATCTTTACGACCTTTATTTTTCTTACTTACGGGTCTGGGTTTGGGTATCTAGATCTTCTATATATTTTGTGATATCTTGTGTTTACTGGAAACTCCACCAAAAAATTCTAATTTCTTGCTTCTTTTATTTTTCTGACTATTTTCTTTCCTTGGGGAACTTGCTATCTATATGACATACTAAAGGCTATTGGGTCTGCTAGAAGGAATTTTCTGATGAGGGAATGAGTCTTATTAGAAAGGAAGGAATCTTACGAGAAGGGAGGGAACCTTACTTGGGTCTATTTGTAATTTTTCTGTAGCTCAGGCTTATTCTATTCTCTTTACTACTATAGGTTTCGGTATTTCATTATCTATCTATTTTTGTATATTTACCTCTAATTGCTTCTGGTTGCTCTAAGCATCTATACATCATACTTTTCTTTTAGCTTTCTTTTTCTCTTTTACTCTCTTGAGTGAACATTTTCAAAATCTTATTATCTGTCCTCATAACTTGTCTTGAACTTATGCTATTATACCAAGATAACTACGGAAAAATCCTTAACTAGAACAAGGATTATGGTTACTTGTACTAGAAAGAAAGTTGAGATAGCATATGAATTTCCTACTAACCTGTCTATGGAGTTTGAGGACATACTCGAGGATCAGATACTAGAAAGGTAGTGCCTAGCATACTAGTAGCCCGGGCATACTATGTATACAATACCCCAGCACTCTGCCCACAGCAGTCACTGACTCCCTAGACCATGCTCTGATACCATCTTTGTAACATCTTCCTTCCGGGAATGATACCGATAGAGAATAGGCCACCTTATCCCCCTTAGCCTCTGACTTTCTAACTCTGATTAACTTCACTAATCCCATCTTATACATGATCTCATATTTGGGACCATAGCGCAACTCAATAACACAAGATCCACTTAACATACACATTTATATACTCAAATTATAATTGTTTTACAACCATATTATGGACACTTCACACATAAATAATACAAGCTGACTGTACTACTGTCTGACACAAAACATTACTTTGACTATAACTGACCATTGTTCTGACTTGAACCTGGTGGGACTCGATACCCTAGTGACTGCCATCAGTATCCATCCTCTCGAGCTCGTCCTCTGAGTAACCTGCAAAACAAGAAACTTTGAATGGGGGGTTAGATTGTTTGAACGATCTAGTGAGTAGACGGTTTAAAATAAAAATAAAAACTGAAATACTTAATGAAATTTCATTGTTCTAAAACCAAAATCATTTCAAAAAAATCATATTTTCTGAAATCACTATTCTTATCTGAGAATAACTTTTTTTCTGAAAAAACATTTGTGGAAATCGCTATCTTTTTGTAAAACTCTAAGATTCTATAAAACACTTTCTCTTAAAAATTTCTTAAAACTATCTTTTCTGAAAATCTGTTTCTGAGAAACTTGTATCTAAAAATCAGCTGAAAACCTGATGCATGGGGATGTTACGTATCGTTGTCCCCGTATATGCCTAAACTAGTGATCTTGGAGCATTACGTATCGCCGTCCAAGCCATTAAACTAGAGCCATAAGTGTTGATCCATGCTACTACCTGACCTTGAAGTTAGGGTCTATAGGAGTTACATATCGTCGTCCCATATCCCTGAATCTAGAGGATCTGGGGGTGTTACATATCGCCGTCCCTTCAGTCATGCTTTACATGTGCATATATTATCCATCAATTCCATAAGTTACAGCCTGAGGTGGGTTTTTCCCTCATGCCTCCAAAAATCATAAATCATGTTTTCAAAATCATACTTCTTAAAATATTTTCTTTCATGAAATAACTGTAACAAAATCGGCTAACGCCCTATGTTCTTAAAAATAAGTCATTACTTACAGCAATATAAATGAAAAATCAATTTAGAAAGAGAGTGTCTACTCACCAATCAACATGCATTACCTTTAGCATTGAATGTTACTGGGTTACTTTTGTTCTTGGATGCAACTAGAAGGATTTCTACGAATAACGAATCTGTCTTGTATTCGAGTATAATTAGTATATTTAAACTAAGAAACCATTCATAATCATGGATATAATGTGCAGTTGTATATTGGTATGAAATCCTTAGAGTGCCCTCCAATATGTTATTATGGAACTGAAATATCTAAACTGATCTTTGAAAAATAGTCTCGTGTCGCGACGCTGGACGCTATACATCACGACACCCACTGGCAGGACTGAAACATAGAGCAAATTTTATACCGCATCGCGATGCTAGACATTGTGTGTCGCGACGTCCATGAAAACATAAATAAGGTAGATGGCATGCTCTGTTACGCGTCACGACGCTAAGCTTTGAGAGTCGCGACGTTCACACGAGCAGAGCTGAAACATAGGCTTTCTTATTGTTATGTGTCGTGACTCTATCAAGTTGGGGTCCCGACGCTCGTCTGTTTCCAGGCCCCAACATTAACTCTTCCATTTCTAGCTTTCCCAAATGCACCGCCAACACCCTCCATTACATCTATACGCAAAAAATTCCTTAAACTTCAATATTAAAACATGCTAAACCAACACTTCATCATCAATTTAACTCTTTAATCTCATAAACCCAACGTAGCTCAATGCTTAGCATTTATAAATTTGACCATTTCTTAATGCAAGATCCATTTCTTATTTGATTATCCACCTTAATGCAATCACTAACGTGCCAATCATTCTAACATGACATCATCTTATAAAAATATCATAACTATATTCTTGGATCAAGTTTCTTTACCTCAATTTTTTTGATTTTCTTCATCCTCCAAGCCTCTTAAGCTTGTTACTTCTCTTCTTGGCTTGTAGTAGTTTGCTTTGCATATGTTATTCCTTGGGTTTTGAAAAGGAAAATAGCACTCTTCATCTCTTCCTCCCTTCTTTTATTCATTTTCATCTCTTCTCTTCTCTCCCATGATTTTTCTTCTTTCCATTTTCTAGTGATGCATGAATAGTAAGAGCTACTATTCAAATTAGCCAAATCAATCCCTAGTATAAATAAGGGCTACTATTCATGCAACGGTAGAAAATGGAAAGAAGAAAAATTATGGGAGATAAGAGAAAAGAAGAAAAGGAAGAGAGTGAGAGTGTCATTTTCCTTTTCAAACCCCAAGGAAGAGCATATGCAAAGCAACCTACTACAAGCCAAGAAGAGAAGCAACAAACTTAGGAGGCTTGGAGGATGAAGAAAATCAAATAAGTTAAGGTAAAGAAACTTTACCCAAGACTAAAGTTATGGTATTTTTTATAAGATGATGTCATGTTAGAATGATTGGCATGTTAGTGATCATATTAAGGTGGATACTCAAATAAGAAATTGATCTTGCATTATGAAATTTCTGATTTTTTACAAGGTGTGAGACGACAGAAACTGAGCGACGCATGTTGTTCCGGGCTCGCGGCCCGGTTGGGAGTACGGAGTAGCCCGCAGGGGACTAAACCGGAGAATAAATGAGTCACCACCCGGTGTGAACCAGGAAAATGATTTAAGGCCGCACTCAGCCCTCGCAAGGGAAGACCTCAAACCGTTGGGTTCGGAATGGTCCCTTACTTATGCCACTTGTAATGAAATGATTTGTGCAATAATCTAACCAAGCCTAAGAAACATATATTTCCAAGGATAATTTACTCATAAGTTCGCATGCATAAGTACAAGGCTCATATTTAAGTTTACATATAACCAATGTCCGGATTTGCATACAACATATTTGCATACAATCTATGTCCAAATTTGCATATAACCTATTTGCATATAATCTATGTCCGAATTTGCATGCATAAAGATAAATTGAAATACGGCAAGCATACAATGTCGTAAGCATATTACATTCATGGACATGGAAATGCAAACAAATGGCAGTTGCACAATCATACGTAATAAAGAGAAACAATTAGGTATATAATGCAAAGAAATAACCAAAGAGGCAATTGTACATCAAAATAAACGTGCCATTATGCGATTTGAAAATAAATAATGGAAGTGAAAGAAAAGAGATGCGACATATGCCCACATCTATATAGGACTTCAAGTGTCTGATTGGACGTATCTCACATTCAATCGAATGCACTTTGTCCGGCGCGGCAAAACGTCGTGGCAAAGGTAGCCTGTAGGCTTTCTATCCCTCAAAGTGGAGGACCTTTAATCCAACTTGATTTGCCCATGCGCGATGCAACATGATGCATAAGTATGCAAGAATATGACATACAAAGAAAAGCAAATAACGAAATAAAAGGCGTGGTAAAGGTAGACCGTAGGCTTTTTATCCCTCCAAATAGAGGACCTTTAATCCAACTTACTAAGCCCATGCGCATCACATCATAATGCATATAAAATTAAAGACAACAATATTGGACTTCGTATCCCCGACTGGACACGTCTTACATTCAACCGAATATACATTATCCGGCGCGGCAAAACATCGTCGTAAAGGTAGCCTTTTAACCTCTCGACATGGAGGACCTTTAATCCAACTTACTAAGCCCATGCGCTAATAACATAATGCATATAAAAATAAAGACAACAATATCGGACTTCGTATACCCGATTGAACACATCTTACATTCGATCGAATATACATCATCCGGCGCGGCAAAGCATCATGGTAAAGGATTTTAACCCCTCGACATGGAGGACTTTTAATCCAACTTACTAAGCCCATGCGCTAATAACATAATGCATATAAAAATAAAGACAACAATATCGGACTTTGTATACCCGATTGAACACATCTTACATTCAACCGAATATACATCATCCGGCGCGGCAAAGCATCATGGTAAAGGATTTTAACCCCTCGAAATGGAGGACCTTTAATCCAAATTACTAAGCCCATGCGCTTTATCTCATCATTACACAAACAAATAACATGCAGAAATTAAATAACGGATAATAAACAAACAAGACAAAATAAATCGAAATATGTGTCGTTTGCTTGAGTGGTACGTGGAGTTGTATCCCAAGTACAGACCGCACTACCGCCCATTAGGATTCGGCTACAGAGTTTACGTCTGGGTTTCCATCCTATATAGCACAAGAGGCGACACATTTTCCATTTTATTCAAGGGCCACAACACACATCATTCCACAATACTCATGCAAATAATAAACAATAGAAATACGAATGAAAATAGATGTAAAAAGTGCCCTCAGGTCTAACCTTTTACGTCGACTCTCGGACTCGCGTTACACGGTGATCGGAAGGGCTAACGCTCCGCAACTTTTCTGGTTCACTGGTTTGCGTCTTTCCTCGCTGTTTTCACTGCTCGGGCTGATGTTTTCCAACGTTTCGTTGCTGTTTTGCTTTTTTATTTTCTAGTCACTATTTTGGTGTATAAGGCTACTATTTTCCGGTTAAGATGGCTGCTGTTTTTACGGGTTTTTGGCTACTGTTTATGCGGTTTGGGGCTGCTATTTTGCTTACTGTTTGGGGCTGTTATTAAAGAGTGGGCTGTTTCGGTTATATAATGGTGCAGTTTGGGCAGTAATGTGCGGCAGTTTTAGGGTGTTTATGCGTGAGATACAGAGCTAGACAGTGAGTGATTTAAGAGGTGTAGGGCGTGCGCTGAGGCAAAGGGGATTGTTTACGTGAGATGCAGGCTGCAACGTGAAGTGTGTAGCGACAAAAATGGGGGAATTACGTGAGTGTCTTGGGTGGCTTTGTGAGTGGAGGGTGAGTGTGGGCTGATAAACGTGAGAGTGAGGGCAGTGTATGTGCTGTCGGTGCTTGGGGCTTGAAGTCGTGAGCGTTGAAGGGCTGGTGCTACGTGAGTGGGTTTTAGGTGAGTGTTGTGCTATGCGTGTGGAGGGGCAAAAGGCAGGGCTATGTGCATGTGGGTTATTTGCGTGAAGAGGCTTTGTGAAGCTGATGATTAATGTGCTATTATGTGAAGTGTTTAGGCGTGAACTAGGGCTTTTCTCTCTTGTGTATGCGTGAATTGGAGAGAGGGGGGAAGTGTTGGAATGTGGTTTCTTTTATAGACAAAGGCTAGGGCTTCTCCTTGTTTGAAAAGGAATGAATCAATTAGTGTCTTACAAGGAAAGTCTAATATTTGATTGGGGGACATGTCTTGGCTAGATTAGGAATATGATATATTTAATTTGTTTTGTTTAGGCATGAGACTTGTTTAGTTTGGAATATAATATACTTGATTGATTTTAATTAGGCATGATTTTATTTGATATTTATTTTAATTTAGTATATGATTTTTAGATTTTATTTAATTCCCCATGTGTTAAATATGCATTTTATTAATTTGGATGTGTCTCATGTGGGATTGGGCGTGAATGGGCTTGGTGTGGGCGTGTGGCTTGGCTTTGGAGGTGGTCTTGGTGTGTGTGGGCTAGGTGTGTGGCTTTCGGGGGTTTTTGGGCTAAAGTGCTTTAAAACGGAAGACCAACAAGCAAACCCGTAACATAAATAAACGAATTAATTCCAAAAATGTGTCAATTATTGACTCTTCCCTTCCGACGTTCGTTTCCCGCGACTTCCGTGACTTAAAAGGTAGTGCCGCTAAATGAGACTCATCATAGGGACTTATATGCAAAAATGCAGTGCCTACACTATGGTAATCCTTATTGTGTCTAGTTTCGCTAATTGAAGGTCAAGAATGCATTTTATAAATAAATTATTGCATCTCTACAACACTATCCATATTTTGGTTTTAGGGTAAGTTTTGGGTTCTAAGGCTTCAATCACAAATTTCAGCACTCCACAACCATCCACCATCATTCCATCATCAATCTAACACACAAACACATATATCCAACTTGAAGAAAACTTAAAATTCAAAAGACTTGAATGAATTCTTACTAGTGCTCCAATAATCTTTCTAGTTTTAGGGCTTCTTCTTTGCTACTCAATTGTTGGTTCTAGGGCTGAAATTTTTCCCCTCCTCTGCCTATGCTCGGCTAAAATGATTGAAGAAATGAGTTGTTTTTGTTTTTGTTTTTATTTTTATTTTTTGTATTTTGTTTTATTAATAACTAATGTGTAGAGAAAAATATAGAAAATTATAAAATATTTTATATTTTCCTCCTAATGGGCGATAAAATGAGATTGATTTGGGCCTTAGGTTTACTTAGGAAAGCTTTGGGATTTACTCTATAACTCCATCCACTAAATCGACCCATATTATTTTATTAATAAACCCACAAATTAGCCCAATTTTGTACAAAACTCGTTTAAGTCTAATTCGCCTTTCAACCTATCTCTAATAGCATAAAATTCCCTAGAAAAAAAGTGATACCAAATTTGCAGCTTGAATATGAACTAAATAATAATAAATAAAAAGCAAAAAAGAGAGAGAGAGAAGTAGATTAATGATAAATCACAAGAAAATCATTTTGTCTTATACTTATTTATTTTCCTGCAGTTTAATTAATATCTTCTGTTACAAAATTTCCAGTTACTTAAACCCAAATAACAAAAATAAAAATCACAGAATAATGTGAAATTCTTTCCTATAACAGCAGATGAATCAAAAAAATGAAAGGACTATATTGAGGAATGAAAGGAGAAGAATGCTGCAATGGAAAAAAGTAATATCCACTTTCTTTCCTGATTCGGCAGGTGGGAAAATGAACAGAAAATTTTTGGAATTTTCCCGGAAAATAATTAAATATTGTAAAGTTTTTTGTTTCCTGATCTTATAGATTATGTTAGGGTGTATGCCCTAAAACCAGTTATGAATATAATGGTTTAATACATAATGTTTGTAATATAATTTATTATTTAATTAATAAAAGACATTTGTTAACTACACATTATTACATCTATATTTTATGTGTATGTCCCGAGACATTATGTCAGATGAATATCGTTAATGCAAAAGACGTTTGCGATTATGAAAGTCAGCAATATTTATATATGTCTTAAATTACGTTCTTGGTAAAATGTGACAGTTATACATAACAATGATATATCACTTGACCAATATTGTTGTATGTCGCCTAGATTGACATATGATGTTAATAGAATGGATGATGAGTCTCATATCATAAGGACAAAGATAATAGATATTTCATTGGTAGAATGAAATATCGAACACGACCACGGAAATGTAAGATCAGAAGGTAATATTATCTAAGGTCATATCATCTAATCTGAGATCATTTGATGACTTATGCGATAGTACTCTTGGTTCACAAGTATATTCTCATTCGATTATCCACGTCCTTTGAATAAAGGTTAGATGGCTGATAAGTGCATGAAAGTATACTTTGAACATCGTTAACTCGGCTTGATTATCATGTGTTTTGATCTTAATTATAGTTTATTTTGTGTCTTGTTATTAGGAAGCAATGGAATATGAAGATTTGAGCAATTACGCATGTTTCGGGACTTTACAGACGCATCGGAAGCATGCGGGAATAGCAAAGATACAGAATGCACAACACCAGAAATTGGCACTGGCGTCGCGACGCCTCCACAGGATCTTCCCATACAACATGCCTGAGATTTGGGCGTCGCAGCCTCTGATTTCTGGCACCGCGGTGCCCCGATAATGTCCCTGAAACTTAATTCAGACGTATTTCACGCATATATGGACTTCAGGACTTCCCTGTATAAACCTAAGTTCGTCCAAAACCCTAAAAGAGGAGAAAAACATAGAGAAAACACACAACAATGAGTTGAAGTCTCATATTTGAGAGAGAAGAACGAGGATGCTCCTTCAATCTATAAAGGCTATGTCTCTCTTCTCTATGGAGAACTAATCTCCTAGGTAAACCTAAGGATGAACTCTTGTAATTAGGTTATTATATTCATTTTTTGATTCCTAAATACTCTTCAACGTTTAATACAATTGATGATTCATTGTTCTTTATTATCTTTCGATTTATAATCTAGAGATTGTGTTTTACCAACTTGCATTTAGGAATAGTCATGCTTCTTCTATGTGTGATTGGGGAACCCAGTTGTGACTGATAATGTTATTTTATGAGTTGATCTTCTACTGTAGTATTGCATGAGGGTATATTGTCGACGTTAGATAGGTCATAGCGATAACATTGTGTGTTTGTAACATAGAGAAAATAATTCATCAATTACCTTAGAATTTAATATGTTTGGAATTGAATATCTTCTGATTGTTGGTTTGGGATGTGAAACCTTCAGTTGAGTAATAAAAGGAATCAACAACTGAATATAGGAATTTGATGCAAGAGGGATTCCCGACGCTTTGTTGTTTCTCTCTATTGATAACTTTTAAGTGCTTTTTATAATCTTTGTTTTACATTACCAATTCAATCCATCTTTTTTCATTAAGTTATTGCTAATGTTTTGTTTAAATGAATTAGTTCCTTGCAACCATTTCTCTGAGGAATCGACATCCCAACTATAGTGCGATAACCGCAAGTATTTTTTTAGCGTAATCAAATTTTGGCGTCATTGCCGGGGAGACGGATTACAAGCAAAAGGAGTAGGTTTGCTTAGTCAACAACACAGCGTTAACTTCGTTCTATCTTTATTTCTTTTCTATTTTTATTTTTATTTTTATTTTCTATTTTATTTATTTAATTTCAGTTTTAGTTTTGATTTTTAGTTTTTTTTTTTTTGTGTTTCTCATTTTATTTGTGATTAAGTGCATGCCTAGACTTAAGGATCGGTTTGGTAGGTTTGTTAGAATTGAAGATGAAGATTTAGATTCAGAAACTCTATTTGAAAACCTTTTTACCACACCACCTAGCTCTAGCACACACAACATGAGTGAGTACGGGAGACCACCCATTAGGACTCTTGAAGAGTACCTCCATCTCACTCGCACAACTACACCATCATGCAAAATATTTCCTCATAATTCACCACATATAGACTTTAAACCTGGAATGATACAGTATCTCCCAACCTTTCATGGTTTGGAGAATGAGAACCCTTATGAGCACATTAGAGAGTCTGAAGAGGTTGTAGCAACCTTTCATGACCGATTTGGGACTATAGACACAATTATACTTAAGTTCTTCCCTTTTGCCCTTAAGGATAGAGCTAAGAAATGGTTGTATTCATTGAGACCTCGTTCAATAGGATCATGTGTGAGATGACAAAGACATTTTTCAATAAATATTTCCCACACCATAAGACTAATGCCTTGAAAAGATAGATCTCTACCTTCTCCGAGAAAGACAGTGAAACCCTTTTTTTATCAAACTTGGGAGAGGTTTAAGGTGATGTTAGCAAGTTGTCCTCACCATGAGTATGGGAGTTGGCACTTAGTAAGTTATTTTTACGACGGTCTAACCCTTAGAGAGCGCCAATTTGTTGAGACAATGTGCAATGGTGAGTTTATATGAAAGGATCCTGATGAGGTACTTGAGTACTTAAATGACCTATCCGAAAAATCTCACACTTGGACTGGACCTAATGCCATGGATAACACTAATAGGACACGTCCCACTCCTTCTAGGAGAGGTATTTTAGGGAAGATGATAGTCTTAGAACACAAGTTTAGCTATTAACCAGATATATAGGAGCTTTAAAAGCCAAAGATAGTAAATCTATGCATGCGTTAGCCCAATTAGAACCTCAAGGGACATGTTTTATGTGTAAGGGGATTGACCATCTAACCCAATAGTGTCCTTTATATGGTGAGATGAGGGAAACTTATGAGGAACAATGTAATACCTTAGGGATGAACAAGAAACCTTATACACTGCATTCAGACACTTATAATCCTGGTTGGAGGAACCACCCAAATTTTAGTTGGAAGCATGAGTCTCAACAGCCCACTCAAACACCACAGCCTAGAAGTTACAGTGCTCCCAGTATCACACACCTGCCATTCCTAGAAATTCTTTAGAGAACACTGTCCATGCATTTATAGAGGCCCAGAGCAAAACTAATCAAAGGTTTGAGTCATTGATAGCTCATGTAGTTGAAGACAATAAAGAGATAAAGAGTCAAGTCTCTAAGTTGACTAATGTCTTGAGTGTGCAAGAACTAGGAAAATTCTCATCTCAAGCTCAACCAAATCCATAAAGGCAACACATGGTACAGGCTGATCATGAAGCATCCATTGTAAAAGATGTTAATGTTATAATCACTAGGAGTGGTAAGGAGGTAAGCTTGCAGGACACCTCCAACATTATAGGTGACCCCAAAGATATTAGCACCAATAGTCCTTAAGAAGAACAAGTGCCACATATCCCAATTAGAGTACCATTTCCTCAAGCTCTTAGGCTTACTGCAAGATCTCCATTCCCTAATGGTGAAATCCTAGAATATTTAAAGCAAGTAAATATTAACCTTCCTTTGTTACATGTGATCAAAGAGGTTCCCACATATGCGAAGGTTTTGAAGGATCTATGCACCATGAAAAGAAAGTATCATGTGAAAAAGACCGCATTCTTAACAGAACAAGCAAGTGCAGTGATTGACCAGAGGGCCCCACCAAAATACAAAGATCCGGGATGCCTCATTATTGCTTGCCACATTGGCACATATGAGTTCAGTCAAGCTTTATTTGATTTAGGTGCTAGTGTTAATCTCATGCCATATTCTATTTATCTGCAGCTCGGACTTGGATAGATTAAACCTACATCTGTGGTTTTACAGCTAGCTGATCGCTCTCTCAGAAAATCACGGGGAGTAATTGAGGATGTTTTACTTGAAATCGATAACTTCTACTATCATGTGGATTTTCTAATTTTAGATACTCAATTTGTGGTTAACACTGAGTCAAAAATTCCATTTATCTTAGGTAGACCTTTTTTTGCTACAGCTAATGCCCTTATCAATTACAGGAACGCTCTCATGAAGATATCATTTGGGAATATGAAACTGGTGGTGAATATTTTTCATGTTGAGAAACAACCACGAGATGATGATGAGTGTCAGTACACATACCTGATAGACACATTCTTATCGGAGACATGCTCTACACCATATGAATCTAACCCTCCCGAACTGGAACTGATTCCAAAGAACCGTAAAAAGAGGAAAATGAGAGTTAGTGCTCATTTAAAGATGATCCATGGAAAGTTAAAAAGGTGGTTGAGCCAATTTTTCCTTATGTGCGGCCTCAAATCTCAACCATCAGTGGACTATGGGGGATCGATGGATATAATGCCACGGCCAGCCAACAATTCCTTTTCATGTCTTAATCACTAGTGTTTGCAGAATAAGAAAGAACATGGGACTATTTGGTCCACAACATGGAAGCCATCATGACCACTTGAGAGATTACATCTAGTTGAAGACGTTAAACTTAGCGCTAGCAAAGAGGCAACCCTTGCATCTGTATTTATTTTATTTATATTTTATTTTGTCATTTTCTTTACTTTCATTTTATTTTATTGTGTCCTAATTGCATGTTTATTATTTGCATAAGTATTCACGCAGGTGTTAGCGCAACCCACACAGCTCACATAACCAAAGTCTCACTGTATGGGCCAAATTTGGGCCAAGGGCATTTTTGACTTTTCGCTTCAGGCCCTACACCAGTGTGGCCCAATCCCTCTAAATAGTACCCATAATAGACTTGGGCCAATGACCCAGTTACCTTCTCAGGCCCGAACATAAAGAGAGGCCTACCAAGCAAACCTTTGACCGATCAGTTACCAAAATCCAAAACGCCTCAATCAAGGCTTGTAACTCCCCCACGTAGTTAGCCGTTTTGGACACCCAACTGACAAGAAATTAATAGAGGAATTAAAGCTGACCTCGAAGGAGTCTATAAAAGGGAGAGATGATTCATTGTTCAAGTCATGTCTTAACTCTTATACTTGAGCTCTCTAAGCTTCTTACTCTCTAAACACCGGCTACCGCCCTCACGATAGTCAACAGAAGTCAAGATAACATCAAGTCTTGCTCTTCCATTATTTACAGCTCGTTTTCACTACTAACTTGTGGGTGGGAGAGCCTACGGCACCCACCACACCGTTGGGTTGTACTATTCGCTTGTACTACCCTTATTTTGCAGGATCACTAGTGCTTCATATTACAGATTCTCGATTGTGGGTCTCGGGTGAAAACTCGCTTCCATAATTTGGCGCCCACCGTGGGGCCTTAGCAATTCAGAGCAGACAAAGATCTCACAGTCTACGATTCCTAAAACACAGCCAACCATGGCTTCTAGTAGTAAGAAAACACCAGATCATATGACCACGGAGCTAGCCATACTCTAAGAATGATTACACGCCTTAGAAAAAGAGAGTCAAGCCATGCGAAGCTCAAATATAACCCTACAGAAGCAACTAGAGCAAATCTCATCAACTTCCCAACAACGTGATACTCCGAACAATCACAAAAATCATACAATCTCATCCAATCTCTTGGAGGCATTCAACGATGTGCCAAATGATGATCCATCGCCAGACGACCACCCCCAGAATGATAAAAGAAATGAACCAATTTCCATAGTCGACCAAGCGCAGCAAGTTGCTTCCAACATGCGCAAAGAAATTTTAGAATTCAAGGGAGCAATTTTGTCCAACCTCCCTAGTGTCAGGCTACCAATAAATAAAAGCCGGGCCGGAACAATTTCTGATACTCCATTTTTGGAGACCATCACTTCCATCGAACTACCAAGGAAGCTCAGTCCTCCAGATATGAAGATGTATGATGGATCAACTGACCCAGACGACCATGTTGTCCATTACAAATACAAGATGATGTCAATTGTTCTGGCCCATCACTAATGAGAGGCTGGAATGTGCAGAGGATTTGGAGAAACATTAGCTAGTTCTACCCTCACCTGGTTCATCAATCTCCCATACAAATCCATCGAGTCTTGCCAACAGTTAGCAAATAAATTTATGGAGCATTTTACAAGCTTGAGAAGACCACCAATGACCTCAATGCCATCCAGCAATGGAGAGGGGACTCCTTGTGAAGCTATGTGGATCGCTTTAATAAAGAGAGGATAACAATCCCAGATCTCCATCAACCTACTGCAGTGGAAGCATTCAGAAATGGATTACTTTCAGAAAGTGGACTCTATAAAAAGCTCACTAAATTTCGGTGCTACACAATGGATCAAGCCATGGCTCGGACCCACATTGAGATCAAGTGGGAGGAGGATAAGAGGAACAATAAGAGAGGAAGCTCCAACAACCATCACAATGAAAGAATCATGAATCCTCCCAAACGACCTAATAAATGATGTGCTAGCAATATATCTCAATAAGATGTCATTTGATGCGATTAGACCACAAAAAAAAGTCATAGGCCACCCATTATCACATTGGGGACATCATAGCTTCCCAAACAAGTATTCATTGGTTTCTTTAAAAAAAATTGACTTTCACAAAACTCCAACTTAGGGAGAAATCCATTTGCTCCAATTAACCATATAAACCATCATCCGGCCCAATCGACATACTTCTCCCAATCGACATGTCAATACCCTCATATTCTCCAACATACCCAATCGACAATAAGTATTCTCTAGAAATTTAATCCACTCCAGACTTCATGGAAAGATTATCATATTCTCTATAAGACAATGTGGATGCCCATCAACTCCATACTGCATGGATGGATTGTCATCCCTTTCAGATGACATGAGAAGATAATTATATTCTCCATACTACATGGATAGATCACCATTAACTCTAGACTCCATTCGACCATAGCCTGGTGGACCTCCATCAAGTTTATGGGCCTCCATCAGATCCATTCGACAATAGTCTCATGGGCCTCCATCAAGTCCATTCAACCATAGTCTCATGGACCACCATCAAGTCCATTCGACCATAGTCTCATGGACCTTCATCAAGTCCATTTTTCCCAACCGACATGCTATCCAAACAACAGGATCAAGGTGCGTCCCTCAGTAGATCACAATTCCTACCATTCACCCCATACGACGATGCAAAGAAGACTTGGCATGAAGAGGATGTCCTAGTCGATATCACACAAATAAAGACTTGGCAAGATATCCCACTCGACACTATATTAGGACTTGGACTGATGATATTCCAGTGGACATGCATGTATGAAGACTTTGCTGGGACATTCCAGTCGACACTACCATAATGAGGACTTTGTGTGAAGACATTACATTCAACACTATATGGAGATTTGGTGTTAGGACATTCTAGTCGACACTACACACTTATAGCTTGAGCATGATGTGGATCTCATTCGACACTATACGCTTGTAGCTTGGGACTTGTTAAGGATGTTCCAGTCTACACTACAGTCTGAAGCTTGGCACTTGACGAGGATCCCAATCGACACTACAAGTATAAAGCTTGGTACATGTTTAAGGTCTCATTCGACACTACATATATGGTGATTGTTGAATGAGATCCTTCATTTTGTTCTATTTTTTTCATAAACGCTTACAATATCTTATCATACGAACCCATTCTACTGTTATAATCCCCATACAACATGTATAACTCCCTTGGTCTTTTGACCCATAGTATGGGGATGATCATGACCATCATAAGATCTAGTCGACCGTAGTCTCATGTACCTTCATTTGGTATAATGGAGTAAAGACTCTCTTGGACCTTCATCAGGTCTAATGAAGTGTAGTCTCCCATAGACTTTCATCAAGTCCAGTAGAATGAAGACTCCATTAGACCTCCATAAGGTCCATTCGAATATAGACCCACACTGACGTATGTCAGATTTTGTAGAATGAGGATTGTAGAGTAAGGAATGGAAATCCTCATGACATTTGTCATGTCTTGTAGAGTGAAGAGTGAAGGCACCCCATGGACATTCATCAGATCCATTCGACTATAGTCTCATAAGTATAGGTTTATTCGACTGTAGTCTCATGGACCTCCATTAAGTCCATTCAACCGTAGTCTCATGGACCTCCATTAGGTCCATTCAACTGTAGTCTCATAGACCTTCATAGGGTCTTATAGAGTGAATACCATTTTAGACCTTCATTAGGTCTAGTACAATGGGAAGTGAAGACCATTATAGACCTTCATCAGGTCTAGTGGAATGAGAAGTGAAGAACCAAATTGATCTTCATCATGTCTGGTGGAGTGAAAACTATCTTGGAACTCCATCAGTTCTAGTAGAGTAAAGATTCTCTTGGACCTTCATCTGGTTCATTAGACTGGGAACATTCCCCATGGCTCATGTAGAGTCAAGTTGAAGACTTGGCCTTGATCTGGTCCAGAAGACATTGAAGACTCCCCTGGTCATTTGAACCGTATTATGGGGATTATCCTGACCTTCATCTGGTTCAGTCGACTGGGGACATTCCCCATGGCTCATGTAGAGGACTTCTCTCAGTCCGGACGATAATGTCGTATGAATTGACTCATGAACCTTCATCTGGTTCAGTCGACCAGGGACATTCCCCATGGCTCATGTAGAGTCAAGTTGAAGACTTGGATTTCCCTCAGTTCAGACGACAATGTCATATGAATTTATTTTTGAACCTTCATCTAGTTCATTCGACCGGGGACATTCCCCAAAAACTCATGTAGAGTCAAGTTGAAGACTTGGACTTCTCTCAGTCCAGATGACAATGTCGTACGAATTTACTCATGAACCTTCATCTGGTTCAGTCGACCGGTGACATTCCCCATGGCTCATGTAGAGTCAAGTTGAAGACTTGGATTTCTCTCAGTCCATACGACAATGTCGTATGAATTTACTCATGAACCTTTATCTGGTTCAGTCGACCGGGGACATCCCTCATGGACTCATGTCGAGTCAATTGATGACTTGGACTTCCCTCAGTCCAGACGACAATGTTGTACGAATTGACTCTTGAACCTTCATCTGGTTCAGTCAACCGGGGACATTCCCTTGAAACTCATGTTGAGTCAAGTTGAAGACTTGCACTTCTCTCAGTCCATATGAAAATTTCGTAGGAATTGACTCTTGAACCTTCATCTGGTTCAGTCGACTGGAGATATTCCCCATGGCTCATGTAGAGTCAAGTTGAAGACTTGGACTTCTCTCAGTCTAGATGATAATGTCATATGAATTTACTCTTGAACATTCATCTGGTTCAGTCGACCGGAGACATCCCCCATGGACTCATGTCGAGTCAATTGAAGACTTGGACTTCTCTCAGTCAAGAAAATAATGTCGTATGAATTGACTCATGAACCTTCATATGGTTCAGTCGACCGTGGACATTCCCCATGGACTCATGTCGAGTCAATTAAAGACTTGGACTTCCCTCAGTCCATACGACAATGTCGTATGAAATGACTCATGAACCTTCATTTGGTTTAGGCGAGCGGGGACATCCCTCATGGACTCATGTCGAGTCAATTGAAGACTTGGACTTCCCTCAGTCCAGATGACAATGTCATATGAATTGACTCATGAACCTTATTTTGGTTCATTCGACCGGGGGCATCCCCAATAACTCATGTCGAGTCAAGTCGAAGACTTGGATTGCTTAAAAATGATTCGTGTCGTATGAACTACATCCTAAATCTTCACCTCATTCAGTTGGCTTGGGACATTCCTCATTGCTCATGTCGAGTTTACTTCATAAACACGGACTGCAATTTAACCAGAATGAACACTAAAAATTGCACAGCTCTTCTATTTTAACGTATGGACGATCCATTAACCCAAACGACGAAGGATTGTGCTTAGAGTTATACATTCTTGACATGTACTCTTACATCCTGTTTTATACGACATGCACTGAAATACTCTCCAAGTCAAGGACTTATTGACTTAGAGAGTAGGGGACAAACTGTATGGGCCAAATTTAGGCCAAGGGCATTTTTGACTTTTCGCTTCAGGCCCTACACCAGTGGTGGCCCAATCCCTCTAAATAGTACCCAGAATAGACTTGGTCCAATGACCCAGTTACCTTCTCAGGCCAGCATATAAAGAGAGGCCTACCATGCAAACCTTTGACCGATCAGTTACCAAAATCCAAAACGCCTAAATCAAGGGTTGTAACTCCCCCACGTAGTTAGCCGTTTTAGACACCCAACTAACAAGAAATTAATAGAGGAATTAAAGCTGACCTTGAAGGAGTCTATAAAAGGGAGAGGTGATTCACTATTCAAGGCAGGTTTGAACTCTCATACTTGAGCTCTCTAAGCTTCTTACTCTCTAAACACCAGCCACCGCCCTCACGGTAGTCAATAGAAGTGAAGGTAACATCAAGCCTTGCTCTTTCTTTATTTACAGCTCGTCTTTACTACTGACTTGAGTGTCGGAGTGTCTACGGCACCCACCACACCGGTGGGCAGTATTTCTCACTCATACTACCCTTATTTTGTAGGATTGCTAGTGCCTCATACTACAGATTCTCGATTGTGGGTCTCGGGTGAAAACTTGCATCCACACTCACCAGCAGGAGCCTAATCAACTTCATGCCTGGTAGTATTGTTTCTCACTTCTTTTTCTTTATATTTATCTTACATTGAGGACAATGCAAGTTTTAAGTGTGGGAGTGTATGCATGTAGTGATAATACCTTTTTTTTAAACAAAAAATTAATTTTTTTTTTGTTTTTTAGTCCTTAATAGTAAAACATAAGTCCAATGATGAATATTATTTGCTTTAGAATGAAAACTTAGAAACGATAAGTTCTTTAATGTACTTTTATCTTATGCCTTGAGTAGTTGATCTAGGTTAGACTCGTAAGCACTTAACTATAGGTTTTTAGCAGTATGAACCTAGATAGTTGGCGAAGTGACTAGTTGAAGAAATTACATGTCGATGAATGACCGTTTACTTTGATGTTTATCCTGATTTGCTAGTGTTATGATGTACGGTATGATTAAAAATAAAAAAGAAATAAATTAAACCACTTATAACTGATAAGCGTGAAGGTAATCATGGGCGAGTGTTAAGACCACCATGAGGAGAAATGCTACCTTAAAGGGTATATATGTTAAAAAAAGAAAGAAAAAGTCGAAAAAAGAGAAAGAATAAAAAGAAAAAAATCAATAATATAATCATACCATACTGAGCACAAAAAGACAATTATATAGCACATTTGAGATATCTAGGTTGGTTTGACCCATCAGATCCTAATTTTTAAACGAAATCAATGAGTTGGCTTACCTAGGAGTCGAGTTATGAATAAACCTTTACACACACACACACACTGTGAGTCTGACTTAGATGACTTATTCAAGAACTTAAATTTGAGCTGTATTGAGTACTTTGAAGGTTCTCTGATTTCATTACTATGCATTCTTTGAGGACAATAATATGTATAACTATTGGGACTATTTCATTTTGTTATTTTGTTTTTGCATGATTGTATATGTTTTGAATGACGTTTGTGGGTGTCATCCATGTAAGCCTTCATGAGACTATAACTCATCTACTAGGGCTACCTAGGGGTTTAAAGACTTATTGCATATGCTAAATGCAATCGTAATCCCTACGAAAGTGGTTTAGATAGTATTTATTTATTTATTTATTTAGTTCTTATTTTCTTTTTGCACTTGAATGGCTAGGGACTAGCAATAAGCTGGTTGGGGGTTGTGATACGTGCATGAAAGTGTACTTTGAACAGCGCTAACTCAGCTTGATTATCATGTGTTTTAATCTTAATTATAGTCTATTTTGTCTCTTGTTATTAGGAAGCAATAGAACATGAATATTTGAGCAATTACGAATGTTTCGGGACCTTACGGACACATAGGAAGCACGCAGGAAGAGCAGAGACGTAGAACGCACAGCATCATAAATTGGTACTTGAATTACGGTGCCCACTTCCTAGCACCGCGACGCCTCTACAGGATCTTCCAATAAAACATGCCCGAGATTTTGGCGTCACAGCCCCTAATTTTTGGCGCCATGGCGCCCCGGTAATGTCCCAGAAACTTAATTCAGACATGTTTCATGCATATATGGATTCCAGGACTTCCTTATATAAACCTAAGTTCATCCAAAACCCTAAGAGAGGAGAAAAACAGAGAGAAAACACACAACAAGGAGTTGAAGTCTCATATTTGAGAGAGAAGAATGAGGATGCTCCTCCGATCTATCAAGGTTATGTCTCTCTTTTCTAGGGAGAACTACTCTCCTAGGCAAAGCTAAATATGAACTCTTGTAATTAGGTTTTTATATTCATATTTTTTATTCATAAATACTCTTCACCTTTTAATATAATTGATGATTCATTGTTCTTTATTATCTTTCGATTTATAATCCAAAGATTGTGTTTTACCAACTTGCATATAGTGTTGGGGTTTTTGGCGCGGGCGCTGCGGAAGCTCGCGGTTCAGGCAAAATCATAACTTTAAAATTACCAAATAAGTTATTCAATATCCAATATGAATAATTCATTCATATTTCACCTAAAAATATTTATTCGATATCAAATAACTGTTAGGGTTGATGCTCAGAGTGCCAATCCGGATCGTATTTATGTCCGATTCATAAATACGAGAAATTCTATTTTCCATAATATTACTAATTTATTGGTAGCACCCTTATCTTTTATACACTTATTCGATCTAATTACGATTAGATATCTGATTATGATTAAATCGAAACTAAATCTGGTTTGGTGATACATGTATATTAGACAAAGGCCCTAGGATTTACAATATAGTGCGTAGTTACAACTTAGTTTGTAATTGACATTGGGAAGCGCACTATAAGATGTATATCCTTAAATATAGTTCCTGGTCAAGATTTACTAACATGGGTCAGTCAGTAAAATCTGTTGAGACTAGTACATGTCTATATCGTGACTTGGTCCGATGGTTTATCCCAGTGAACCATGAGTCTCGGGAGACTCGTATAGACATGTAGGTGTTTATTTGATAAGACACTGAACGACTTACTAAACATTTCCTAATAGATGGTACACCAACGTCAATAGGAATCTTCTCGAGTTGAGCGAGCATAATGGTCATTTGACTTGAGATACCACAGTGGGATATATGAGTTATCCTCCACACTTTGATTGTAGTCACGTCAACGATCTATTCATGATCAGACCTCCGCCTTTTCGTTTGGTGTGGACATCTCATGATATCCAGTGCGTATCAAGATAGGATCTGTTAGTCCCGTGTACATGGCATATGCATCCTCATGTGTTTACGATCTAGTAAATCCATTGCCGTGGTATAACTTCAGAAATCAGTTCTGAGTGTTATTTAGAGATCGTAAATTGAAATTCAACTATATTATACCGAACGGATTTGACGTTCTCATCTATATCCCAAGTATAATATGGATAGCCTGTGACGGATGGATTATACGTATGCAATGACCTCGGCTTGTATAGTTTAGCGAGATTATCTGTGGTTTTCATAATCCATGAGTGGGTGGATTGTGGACACGAAATTGGATTTCATGACGGATAAACCTAAGGAATTGGAAAATTCAAGAATAAAGCTAAGGAATTGGAGTATTTAAAGGAAAATTCAAGAATAAAGCTAAGGATTTGGAGGATTAAAGGTGATCTACCATAACCCTAAGCTTAGAAATTTATTTTCTTGTTTCTTGAGTTGTTATAAGGGTTTTAGGGTTCCTTTGATTCTAAATTTTTGGGGCTTTTGGTTGTGGATGATGGATTGGAAGATATATTGCATGTGTGAAGTAGTTTTGGAAGTAATTAGTGTAATTAGTGTAATTATTGTCCAAATTGTTCATTTGATGACATGTTGCTATTCTAGAGTGTTATGACCACTTTTATAATGCCTAGAATTGTTCTTGGGTGGTTCATATGTCGTGACTTTAGTTGGTGTATTGATTAATTAGATTAATCTTGAAAATTTTGGATTAAAGCATGAAAATATGTAATTTTTGGTTTTGGATCAGTTATGATTAAAATGGAAATTTTGTGATAAATTTGATGTCATATGAATGTAATGGATGTTTTTTGGGTGTTGGAAAAATTTCCGGAAATTGTTTCGGAGTTGAAATAAGCGAAAACGGCAAAAAACGGTGTTACCGGGTGACTTTTGAGTCAACCTGGTCACGGTTGTCCAAACAATGAGTTCATCACTGTTTGAGTAGCCCATGAACTGCCCTGAAACTATTGGGGCTGACCTAGGCATTCCCCATAAGTTTCAAGTGGTCGGTTCGGTCAAAAACACATTTTAGGCCATTTTGCGGAAAAATATTTTTTGTAAAAGTTTCGTGAAGTTTCTATTGAATTTATGTCACTATTTGATATCGAATAAATAGGTTTAGGTGAAATATGAATAAATTATTCATATTAGATATTGAATAATTTATTCGGTAATTTGAAAATGTTTAAAATTACGATTTCGCTCGAACCGCGTTTCCGCTGTGCCCTTCGCCCAAAACCCCAACAAAAATGGTATCAGAGCGGGTCTGATGCTACATCCATTACATAATTCATGCTTGATATTTGATATTTAATCCAATTTTAATGTTCGCACATGCTTGTAATCAATATATGTTTCTTGACTTTTCGGCTCTACGTTAACGGAAAATATAAGGGAAATTTAATGGTTAAATTGTGTTATGTTTTCTAAGGTAGAATTGAATTGTTTAGAAAATGATTTAGATTAAAATTTTGCATTTGATATAGAGTATAGCTTCCTTAGGAAAATCCCCGCTTAGAAATAAGGTTTTTAAAGTAACGTGTATTGGATACATGTTTCTTGGTCCGTCCTTTCAGTACGGTTTAGGGGTATCTTTCTATAAATGCATCCGAGATCGTGCAAAAGCTGTGAGGGTGTAGGTTATGGGATTTTATCCATGCCGGTTGTATATTGATACTAGATAAATTCAAGTGAAAGTGGAAATTCTGAACATGCCAAAGCTGTCAGGACTACATCGGTGGCTTGAGTTTGTAATTGACAAGTGAAGCCTTGATACGTCTCATTATGAACGTGCCAAAGATATCATAATGAGAAACAGTCAGGACCAAAACCAGGAATCCCTGGTGAGTGATTGAAAATGGGTTGTCTACCTAATGAATATACGTAGGCGAGATCGTGCCAAAGCTGTGAGTCGAAATATATTCATGGGATCCTACTCTCACTATGGAATTCGATTTAATTATTGAATTCCTGTTGTCCGTTGGGGATTACGGTATTACGTAAAGTAGTGGGAGACACTGCTTTGTTTAAAATCCATAACTAAAGCAATGTGTAATTTTATGAAATTTACTACTTTTGTTTTTCATTTTATTCTATATTACTTATAGAATTATACTCATAATCCACTGCATGCGTATTACTTGAATAAGTTTTCTGGCTTTACTTATGGTTGCGTTTTTCTAGAAAAGGTTCTAGAAAGACAGTAGACTTAGATATTGTTAGATTAGTTTAAACCATCGATAACTATTGTTCTGATTTCTTTGTAAATTAAGATGGTCAGTGACTTAGTTACTAAGTCACGATTAGTAATCTAAATAGATATCTTTTAAGGATATAATAGACTTGAAAGAATTGTTTCTTATGCAATAAGAATTGACTTGAATTAGTTCATGTCTCGAGATGATTGACTAGCATTAAGAAAACCCCTTTAGTATTTGTTTATCTTATAATTATGTTTCTTGGCTTTAGTGACTTTTAGAAGTCACGTGTCTAACACGTTTTGTTAATCAATCATTAGCAATTGTTGTGAATAATTGAACGTAAATTATAAAGCTTAAGAAAAGAGATGCATATAGCTGTGTATAGAGACTATTGATTCTCATAATACGACAACTGTAGGTATTGGATACCATATCTCCCATCTAGTTATTTAAAATAATGTTTAATAACTGTTTTGATATTTGATATCAGAACTTGTGACTATTGGATAGTTACTTGTTCTGTATAAACAGTTGTTACATATTTTAAAGTGACTAATAGTGTCATGAATGAAAAGATAAACATTAAGAAAATATTTGGTTGACTAAATAACTTATAACAGTGATTTTATGAGGTTTATCATATAAGCATTATTTCGAATTGTAAAGGATGGTCTCATATGAGTTCACACCACATATCCTTATCCATTTATTGAATATTGTATTCATGATGTGATTAAATCTCATTTAATCGATGATCGTCATTGGACCACATATTTATTAGACTAATACATTGGATGTATGTAGTGTAATGAATTGGAAATTGCCTAAGATAGTTTTCCTTACTCCATAACTTAGTTAATGAATTGTCATTACTTAGTTATGTGTTTCTAATAGAGAACATGTTGAACGTCTTGAATTATTCGAGAACTTTCAATATGTTTCTGATGAAACACGAATAGAATATTTAAATGGTTCAAAGATATTCTATTTGAAGTGTTGAAAACTATAAAATTCATCGTGAGTCTTTGAATTGTTCAAAGATGTTTGATATGATCAAACATGTGAATTTATGGGAATTTGTTCTAAAGTTATTTAATGAATGTGATTCTTACTCAATATTAAACTTCCATGATTCCATTTTGATGGAACTGGTCAGTGGGAATAATTGAATCTTATATGATTTGATTCAATGATATTGAGTGTTACCGAATTAGCTTTTAATACTCTTGGGGTTATGCTCCAGTAACACTAATTCATCTCTTTAATTAAGGTTTCATTTGTTTCTACGGTTACATATATGATATGTATAGTAGAAAATTCGAATCTTGAAAAGTTTGAGATTTGAAACTTTCTTTCGTATAATTGTTATATAATTGAAAGTACTTGCGCCTCGAAGGTACAAGTAAGGTTTATCATTTATTCTATTTAATAGAATAATGTATTCTATTTGATAGAATATCTTTTCTATGATCCAGAGTAATAAAATTGTTTTATTACTTGGTGTGTAACATCGGATGTTGACGATTGTAGAAAATACTTGATTTAGTGAAGTCAAATGTGAGAATGATAAACTATAAGTGGAATCACATAATTAATAAGATGAAAAGACCCTTAGACATCTTCCGTTTAAGTTTAATAGGATGTCAGAATCATTTACAAAGTATTTGATACTTATTGGTTCTGTTGTTTTCTTATCGAAGAAAAATATCCTATAACTTATAGTGGGTGCAATATTTGATATCGATTTCAGAATTTAACATTGAACCATAGATCTAAAATTGTTCATAGCTTACTACGATCAAGTTTTGAACTTGATTGAGCTTTTGTTATGAATAGTTCATAAAATGTGCAAACGGTTTGCGCAGCAAAAGCAAAGTGACATTGGTAAAGGTTTGACCTTTATAGTATGACAATGAGAAAGGTTATCCTCAGTAGTCTATTGTAGATTCTGAGAAAACTTGTCTCTAGTCGCACTAATTGAACAGTTAAAGATATGTTGGTTAATGTTGATATTAAACTATGTATTTTAGCTAAAGAATGCAAAATGGCGTTCTTGAGTGATTTCTTCGAATGAGAGATCCGTCGTGATTTCTTTGTTTGAAGAGTTCATTCTAGAATGGCCCTAGAGTTTGTGTTCTGCTAAGATCACAGTTTGATATACTAGCTTATGGAGCCTATTGTAGACTCAGCTAAGCTTTCCGGAAATCCGTGTTCTCTAATTTTGATACAGTCAGATTGTCTGATTTTATCGAAGTATAGAGAATACAAATTTGTTAGTAGGGTCAGTGGAAGCATACAAATTTCTTTCTAGTATTATATATCTTAAGTCTTCTTTTCTCCGTGGAAGCAGTGGGAGTAGTCTATGTTATATTTGATATAAAGTTTCATATATGATATAAAACTAAAAGACTTGTGAGATACTCTCATTAGTCGCATATTAGATACGATCTAATATAGGACACAGTGAGACTATCTGTATGACAGTTAGTATAACTGTTTGACAATTAACATGTCTTTTATGTATATAGTATTCATCTTTCGTAAATGATGATTCCTTTACTGAAAGCGAGATTGATTAGAATGTCTAGTCAATCTTATGCATCATAAGCTGATGGCGTAATGAATTCTATATTATGTGCGAAAGATATCAATTTAATCGTAATTGTTACGAGTTATTTTGATATGCTACATACCATATGATGGATCTTGAAACATGTTCTTTGTGATCTTTGAGATATTAAGAACGAGTTTCAAATTCATAGAGAATTTAGTCTGCAACCATAAAGTCCGATTAGTTGTGATCCTAATTATGACATTAGATGGTCTATGTCATATAAAGTCAGAAAAGATGCAGTGGGAGAGTCACCGTTGATTCTATTAAACTAGTGGAATCAGTTGCAACTTATGAAGTATTGACTTATGAAGTTGCATAGTAACCCTATAGATTATAAGTTTCATGTTAGTGTAGTGCCTACGGTTGTCTCATAGTATTTGGATTTGATCTCGAAATACATAGATAACTCAGTAGCTATAACACAATACTGATAGAGCGTCTGAGTCATATTGATGTGGAATTTAGATTCTACAAAATATAAAAGACGCTAGCTAAGGAAAACGATTGAGTTTGTTGGACGGACTCAATTTATTAAAGTGGGCTTACTTGTTGTTGCCTACCTTTTGAGTGCAAGGTGAGCTCTTAGGGGCATGAGTATGCGATACACATTAAGATGTGTATAGGATATCATGGATTGGCACTAGAGCAAGTAGGAGAAATTGTTAGGGATGGTGCTCAGAGTGCCAATCCGGATTGTATTTATATCTGATTCATAAATACGAGCAATTCTATTTTCCATAATATTACTAATTTATTGGTAGCACCTTTGTCTTTTATAAACTTATTCGATGTAATTACGATTAGATATCTGATTATGATTAGATTGAAACTAAA